>OY821517.1:26508368-26745868 GCA_963682025.1 Cordilura impudica
AAGTACCTTTGCTTAAAAAGTATTTTTTCCTAAAAAAGAACTTTTTATTTGAAACTAACTTTTTCTTAAATAGACTTTTATTTAAAAACTGCCTTTTGTTAAAAAAAAAAAAGTAAATTTTCTTAAAAACGTATCTTTTCCTAAATAGTACTTTTTCTTCTCTCATCGTGATTTACGTCACGCGCGTTTATTTTATGAAGATTTTCTTCGTACGAATTATGGGGTTAATGAAACAATTAAAAGAAGTTTAAAGCATTTAATAGTTTTCCAATCTTTCTAAATTTCAATTCAGATAAAAAAAATTTTGAACTAATTTTAAATTAAATTAAATTACTAAAAATATTAATTATTGTACAAATAATATTATTATATTCTTCTAGTCTGTAAGTGTAAAACAATAAATGAATAAATAAATAAAAAAAAATAAAAAGTCAAAGAGAGCGATGCTGAAAAATAATCCTAAAGAAATATCTCGGATCATAGCCAGAAGCAAATACCCAGTGAAGAAAGTTATTCAAAACTACAAATCTAACAATTCAATTTTGTCAAAACCTCGTCGCCTCTCCAAACTAACTAAGTGTGAAAAGCGTACAATTTCGGTGTCAGCAAAACAGAAACCCATTATAAATGCTTCTCAAATTAGTTCTAAAATAAAAAATTACTTCACCAAAGATATCCATGAAGAAAAAATCTAATTATCATGATCTTCTAACAAGTAGAAAATCGTTAATTTCCGAAGTCAATAGAAAAAAGTATGGGCTTTCGAAATGAGTATTTAAAAAAGGCTCCTGAATTTTCGTAAAGTGTTTTGTATTAAAGTGAAAGCAAGATTTGCAGTTTCGGCATTAAAAAAAAGTTAGTTTGGCAAAAAAAAAAAAAAAACAACAAAAAATGACACTGAATCTTTTGTCAACGGTTAAACATGTTTGGCAGGCAACGCAATTGGTAAACTTGTTTTAATTGAATCTATAATGAGTCAAATTGGATACGTAAATATTTTAAAATCAATTGGGCTTTGGAGATGATTTTTGGTTCCAACAGGAATATGATCCGAATCATGCGATCTTATCTATAATATTAATAGGCTAGGCGATTTCTTGTGACCGATGTTTTGTTCTACCGTTTTATCCCGATTTTGACCAAACGTATATTATTTGAAAGATATTTATTTTTAGCTGTCCACTAGATTTACAGATTTTTATATTTTTTAATTTATTTGACGTAAAATGCATATATAGTAGCGACTAACACATACATAAAATTATACTTATGCTATGTGTGTGTTTATTAAATTTGTTAATGTGTTTGTTAATGAGTTTGTTATCTTCATTCATAATAATAATAAACCATAAAAGTGTTGGTTTGTGAATTGGCTAAGTTGATAAATAAAGCTGCCAAGAAATTGCACTCGAATTTCGAGTGCTGGAATCTGCTAGTAATTATTATAAGGGTAGCGTAGATTTACTGGATTCTTTGCTAGGTCTTTATAGAATCCAACTAAAAATAAAAAAAGTGGTATAAAAATTTTTTTTCTCACATTATTGACATGTGCATTGTCAATGCTTGGATTCTACGGCACCGGAAATCCGAACAATATATGCCGTTTCTTTGATTTCAAGCTTGCAATAGCTGAATATCTTTACAAGGTTGGTAAATTGAAAAAAAAAAAAAACGAGGACGGTCAATGAGCACAGCATCAAACTCTCCTTCAATAAGTAGAGAAAATACACCCACTAGCAGTAAAAAAACGATAGGATTTTCATTTGCATTTTGTACGGGCTGACAGAATAAGACATTTCCCCAAATGGATGGAAAACCGACATCTTTGTCATTTATACACTTTTTGCGACAAATGCAATATTTTCTTGCGCTACAACGGCAATAGAAACTGTTTCACAAATTTCCATGCTGAATAATTTTTTTTTATTTTTCAAAACATCTATAACATTAATAGGCTAGGCGACTTTTTGTGACCGATGTTTTGTTCTACCATTTTATACCGACTTTGACCAAACGTATATTATTTGAAAGGTATTTCTTTTTAGCTGTTCACCAGACTTACAGATTTTTAATTTAATTTTTTGAGTAAATTGCATTTAAAGTTACTACTAACAAATCCGTGAAATTATACATATGCTATGTGTGTGTTTATTAAATGTGTTAATGAGTTTGTTTTATTCATTCACAATAATAATAAACCAAAATAGTGTTGGTTTGTGAATTGGCTAGTTGAAAAATAAAGTTGTTTAGAAATTGCACTCGAATTTCGAGTTCTGGAATCAGCTAGTTTCTATTAAGCATTTGTGGGATTTACTGGAGCACAGAATCCGTCAGCATAAAATAATCTCAAATGACATGTGCAAAAGCAGTGGGGTCAAATAAAAAAAGGTGGTTGAAGATGGTTAAGTCGATGTCAAATCGGCTCTCAGAATTCTTAAAACGCCAGTTACAAGTTACAAACTTAAGTAATATTTAATGTAAACTTAATTTTTTTAGTGATATTTCAAATGTACCTGGATAAAATTTGTTAAAGGCAATAAACCTTAAATAAATTTAAAAAAATAATAAATTGCTTAATAAATTAATCAGCCAGCTTAGGTAAATTTTTCTTATTGTTTCGTAGTGTGACAGCTTTAATTTTAGGCGTACGGAAACTTTTTCTAGCAAGTGTATGTAAATATTATTTATAAGTATAAGTACTTTTGAAACTGGTTTTACAAAATATTATTTATAAAATTTATTATTGAATTTTTTATTTATTGAATTTATAGAATTTATTTAAATTATTGAATTTATTAACTTTTTGTTATCTTCTTTTACTTCCAGGTAAAATTTAACAATTACATATTTCATCTTTCCAAGTAAGTAGTTATTAGATTTTGCGGCCACCGAATTTGTTGCCAATTCATTTCAATTTGTTTGCAATAACTGAAAAATTTAATTGCCACAAAAGTAATACAGTTAAGAAACTCGAAGTAGTACTTTGCGTTTAAAACAAATCTGAATTCACAATGTAGATTTATGGATTTTTAAATACTTCTGCCACGTCAGAAAAACAAACAAAAATCATTAACTCGTTAAAATTTTCTTAAATTTAATTATTTTTTTTTTATAAAAAACAAAAGTGAAATTTTTATATTAATAAAAAATCCCATAATTTCATAATATCGATTTATAAATAACAACAAGTTATTCAACTTTAATCGATAAAATTAAAACAAAATGTTGAGTTTAAAAAACTCATAAGATAAATTTAAAAAATATGCTGGGAAATTTTTTGATTATTTAGTGAGACATATGTATATGTGTGTTTTTGTTTGTATTTACAGTTGTTTATAAAATTTCCTTGACATCAAACTATTAGACCATTTTTATTTGCATAAATTAAAATAAAAAAAAATTGAAAAAAATACCAACGAGATGAAGAAAAACTTGCTGATTATCATGGACACAACTGAAAACTAAGCAAAGTTAACCGTTTGATGGCCCCTAAAGGTCTTTATTTTATATATTTTCTTTGCAGTATTTACTATGAAAATCACCGTGATATGATGTAAAACGTGTTTAAAGAAAAAACACGAAAAAAATTTACACACAACTGCAATACAAATCTGTATTTAAAATAACAGCTAGTTGTAGTATAGAGCAGTGCTTCTCAAATGGACAGAAATTCCTGAAAGCCATCTCAATGTTTTTTTTTTTAGGAATAGTTTTCAATTCCATTCCATTCTCTCAAACTGAGACTTTGAAAAGAATAAAAGTTACGTAAAGCAAAAACTATAATAAAATTAAAAAAGATATAAGATAGGGTCAGGGTTATAAAAAAATATTGTCAGGGTAATTACTTTTACTAGCAGATCCCAGCCCTCGAAGTTCGAGTGCAAATTCTAGGAAATTTTATTTTTTCATTTAATAAAATATTTTATAAAACCCTAATCAATTTTAGCCAATTTACAATTTTTAAATATCGATTGGGTTACTGGTTTAAATTCTACACAATATTATTGTGAATGGTTTATGTCCAAAATTATTTTTCCATTCAACACAATTATTATTGTGAATGAAGAAAACAAACACATTAATAAATTTAATAAACACACACATAGCATTGTATAATTTTATGTATGTATTAGTAGCAACTTTAAGTGATAATAACTCCAAAAAAAAATTTTTAAAATGTAAAAATCTGTAAACTTGGTGGACAGCTAAAAAGAAATATCTTTCAAATGAGATGCATTTGGTCAAAATCGGGAGAAAACTGTGGAACAAAACATCGGTCACAAGAAATCGCCTTACCTATCGCCTTACATATTATAGATTCCAGTTTTTTTTTTCAACGACTACTTTCGATATGTATAAGAGAGCAATATAACCGGGAGTAAAACTGCAGAAAATATATTTTAAGGTCGATTATTGCAAATATTTTAATTTTTTATCTATCAAGCAGGTAGATAAATAATATTGCAATTTTGCAAAATATTATTTTCTTCCGAAACCCTAGGCTATTGAGATAAAGCATAGTATTTAAAAGTAGAGAATTGATTAATTATTGATACAAAGAATTTAGAAGGAGTACATATTCTGAATATTTAACAAAAATCCTTTTCACAAAAATTCTGGCAAGGAATTTACTTAATCTCTAACATATATTTAACAAAACTTTAAAGTGCTAGATCTATTTTTTGAAATTTTGTTTAAGAAAATTTTTTAAAACTTAAAAAAGGAGTTTTAAAAATTTTATCAAAAAAATTTTCCATCTTTGGTCTCATTTCGCAATAGGTTAAAAATTTGGTAATAAAACAATACTTCATGTCTGAGTGCTGCTAGGTATAGTGACCAGAAAAAAATGTTGGCTTTAATTAATTTCTTAAAGTTGAAAACAATGCCGTCAAATTTCTTGACCTTTTTTTTGCACAAATGTGGTCTGGGGCATTTGCTATTTCTTGGCGAGTTTTTATTCGATTTTGAAGTTGTATAGCTTTTTAAAGAGATAATTTAGTAATGATATCGATTCGTATAAAAACTTGTTGAAAAAATTAAATTGAATCTGAAAAAAGTCCTATTTTCCCCATATAAACACACTTGAAATATTCAGTCGCGTTGAGGCACCTCTAAATTTTATTTCATTGGCCCAAAATTTTGTAGTTCTCAGTTTTTTTTTTGCTATTCGCGTATTTCTAGGAGGTGAGACTTTAAATTCGAACACTTTTTTTATCCTCCATATAATGTAGGGCCAGGCTAATGGGTACCTCTTATAATTTTCAGTGCTGAATATTTTGGGTTATTTTATTTAAATATGAGGAAGCCAAAGATTCGTCGATTTGTGCAATAATTTCGTCAATTTTCCCCAAAAAGGTGATAAAAATCCACAAAAATACACGAAAACTCCCCCTAGCGGCTGTTAAAAATAAATGTGAACAATGAATTTCCCGGCCCCCTACAATTTGACCCACCCTAATGCACTTGTATGTTTGCAATTGAGTTAAAAAAATCTGTAACTCGAAGTTTCCGTAAGTCGAAGTTTTTATGTGTTTAGGGTATAATGAGTTTGTGCTGATGTTTATATCTACCAAAACTATTTGACCTAAACCCATTTTTTATACCGATCGAATCGAATCGAAAGTGATTCTGAGTCGATTTAGCGATGTCCGTCCGTGTGTGTCAATGTAAGCCTTGTAATCAAACTACAGGTTGCAAATAGGAATTTATTTTATGGAAGTTTGGTATATACTGGTCATAGGATGAACGCTATTGAAATCGTTGAGAGTCGGTAACTGTTCAGACCTAGTCCCCAAACAAATGACCCCAATGACATCGACTAAAATTGCCATAAGATCCAAATTATGATATAGATATCGGTCAAATTGGGTTTTTATGTGCTTATTACATCCATTAATCAGCAGTCCTAAAATAAACCCTATAAGGCAATTCTTAGTCATAGCCCCCATATAAAGTTGCTTCCCGAACTTCGCTTAAACCTATCAAAAACAAATTTATTACACAGATTTTTCTCAAATTTGGTTTGTATATGTTTTTGCAAAAAAGAAGTGACTCGACCTAGTCCCCATAGAAATATAGCATCCGATATGAAATATTTCAAATCTGCAGACAAAAAAATTAATAAAAAATTCCGCTCAGATTTGGTTTATGCTTATTTTTTATACACAATTAGTTGAACCTAAGACCAATACTCTAAACTCATGGTATAGGGTATCTCAGAGACGGTCTAGACCGACTATAATTCTCTTAACTGTTTTTTTTTTTTGGGATAATGGTAATTCGAGTTATGGAATTTCGATATACATTCATTATCTTATTGATAAACATTTTCAAATTAAAAAAATGAAAATTTAAAAATTAAAAACAAATATTTTTAAATAAACTAAACATTTTTGAATTAAAAACAAATATTTTTAAATTAAAACTAAAACTGTTCCATATTAAAATTAAAGTATGACTAAAACCATTATTAATATGGATTGAGGAATGTTTGAAAATAAATTTATATGCAATGACTAATGAGCCAATTGCAAAGTCTCGAGAAACTCTGCAGTATGAAGTTGCATTTATGGCAAAAAGGGTAAAAAACAAACAAATTACCTTAATAAACTTAAGATTACGATACATACGAGTACATTCCAATAAAATAAACTCAAAAATAAATAGTTGGTTTGAATAAAATTTTTTTTTTAACAATACTCACAATATATTTTTAAAAGTATGCATGGCTATGACTACGATTATGATTCTTAATACGGCTTTGTTTGCATTGTTTTGCGGATTTGAAAAAAAAAAAAAACTCGACACCCAACCATCCATGTGCCATGGTGATCTTGACCGGTTTCAAAGAGTCATATTCCATGAAAGGAAATACGCTAAACAATGATCTTGCCAAGTATTCACACTATTACACAAGAAACAGTTGAGCATATGAATGTTTAGCCACAAATTACATTAAAATATTTAACAGAAGATTTTAAGTTTTGGTTGAATAATTTGCAACAAACAAGAAATAAACAAAGTTTGCAAACATATTTCAATAGAAACATCAATTGAGTTGCAACAGTATAAAAGAAGAAAAAAACTTAAGTTCACTATCCATCATATTTAATTTCAGAAGAAAACCTGAAGTTTGGCAATAAATTATAATGAATGTTTTATTAAATCAATTAATACTAGCAGATTCCAGCACTCGAAATTCGAGTGCAGATTCTTGGAAATTTTATTTTTTCATTAATTCGGTGGTCACAAGCATTAATTGCCTAAGTCGAAAATCATGCTTTCGTGAAAAATAACTTTTTATATAAATGGAATGGGGCTTCATTACGACCTAGGTCAGTATGTTTTCTTTAATAACTTTTTAAAAATCAGTGTTAGCGAAATGGGGGTTTCACGTAAATATAAAGCTTATTAGTAGAATATGATAGCATACATAACTCAAAACGTTCTTAAGTCGACTTAGGCTGTTATCGCTTGTGACCACATAATTAAAGACCCTAAAGGTATGCGTCACAATTCAACTCATTTTAAATCAAGAAAACAAACTCAACACATTAACACAAACACATTAACAATATATGTATAGTTTTATGTATGTATTAGTAGCAACTTTAAACGATCATAACTCCAAAAAAAAAATATTCCAGACAATGAAAATCTGTAAATCTGAGTAACAGCTAAAAAGAAATACCTTTCAAATGATATATTTTTTGTCAAAATCGGGGTAAAACTGTGAAACTTACAGCGGTCACAAGAAATCGCCCTGGCTATTAATATTATTGATATGACAAATTCTTTAATAAATATATAACAAATTCCAGCATCAGTTTCCAGATATTAATAGAAAACGCACTAAGGACATATAAAGCCATAAATAGAATACTTAATACTAATTTAATATAATGAATTTATTTGTTAAAACAAAGTTTCAAAACTTAATAATCTCCTTACTCATATTGTGTAATTTTATATGTTTTTTCAAATATTTTTTTTTTTTTAATTTTCAGTTATCGTTCGTTTTAAGCTTTTTCGTCCAATTTCGATTATTATGATTTAAAAAAAAATCTATTTGATATAATTTTAATTTTATTATTTTTTATAAAAATAAAAAATCTTATTTTCGATCTTTATCAATTTAATGATTGAGTTTGAAATTGTTCAGGCTCAAGATCAAATGTTTTTACTTTAAATTAACTTTAACTTTTTACCAAACAAACTATCTACTGCTTTTGGTTACTGATGAGGGTTGGTGACTCTTCCCGAAACAGCTGAATAACCTGTCATGCAGAATATACATAGATCAATTTTTGAAACAAATGTGCTAATGCTTTTGCTTTATTTAAAGTAAAAACATTTGATCTTGAGCCTGAACAATTTCAAACTCAATCTATTTGATATATTTTACTTTTTGAACGGAATTACATAAAAACCCGCCATATTTTTAGCACACAAATTTTCACACTACTTATCATTGCCTTTTATAACTTCCTTGAGAATTTGTTTTATTTTTTTCTCACATTTTTATAACATTAAATATACAAACTAACAAAACATATGATTAAATAGTTTTCACTTAATGAATAATTTAAATCATGCAGAATATAAAATCATTAATTGACTGACCCCTTAAGTAAAGTTTACAAAAACTCGTTTACCATAGATGTTATAATTTAATTATATATTTTAAGGTGCTTATTCTAATCTAAACAGAATCAGATAAAAAGAGTAACAAGAAACTTATTAGAGGCACGCATAGCACGGTACTCGCAGTTACAACATACTTAGTTGCGGAGCAGATTTTACTGAATTAAGGTGACCAGGTGCAACATTAAAGAATTTACTGTTAAATATTGATATTTAAAAATTTTGCAATGCATTTTGTTTTCACAAATACTTTTACTGCCACATTCCTAAATACTGTTTTAACAGTTGTTCAAAATGGCACTGGTCTACAAATTAAAAAAAAATTGACTGCATAAAGCATGTTTTTTTAACTAATCTGGGTGCGCTGCATTCGAATCTGGCATAAAAATTGGGCGATCAAGTCTTGTTCATTTTTTATCGCATGCTGGCACTATTGTAAAATAGTCAATACTGACATTACAATTTCACAATTATTAATTGGACAGAAGCCCACATTCATTCTAAATCTTCATAATAGTAGCGTTTAACCTTGTCAGGGAGATCGTGTTTCAAGTTTTTTTTGCTTTGTGTGTGGTGAATGTTTGGTTGGAAAAAAAAGGCTATGCAATATCAGAATCATTAAAATATGCATATTTACATTACTTTGGTTTTGCTGTCAGAAACTTGGACAGACCGTGGACACCGGCAATGTTTTGCAATAGTTGCAGAACCGTTTGATACAAGTGGTCAAATGGCAAGAAGATCTATTTCGATTTTTCAATTCCAGTACTTTGGAGAGAGTCAAGTAACCATCAAACCGATTGTTTAACAAAAGTTGTCCGATTCAATATGAAAAATCGAAAAAATATTACTTACGCGAATGTCCACCAAATGATCCATTACGACATTCCCAGTGGCACGAGCAGTAAGTCCGAAACATCTTTCACCAGCAGTGGTAGTTTGTATGAGGCTGATGATGAACGCCATTTAGTGACTCAAGCTAAGCTGAATGATCTAATTCGGGATTTACATTTAACGAAGCAAGACGCAGAATTACTAGCTTCACGCATGCAGCAGTGGAAACATCTTGCAGTTGGGACAAAAGTAACAATCTATAGAGATAGAAGCTTGGAATTGGCTGCTTATTTTGAAAAGAAACACTCTATTCTACACTCTATTCTATACTGTACTGATGTTGATGGTTTATTTCAAAAAATGAACCAGCCATATGGCAAAACTGAATGGAGATTATTTATTGATGGCTTTAAGTACAGTTTAAATAATGGGAATAAAATAATGGAAATAAAAAACCATCCATACCAATTGCCATTATTACAAAGGAAGATTACGAATCAATGTCTGAAATTTTGACATTACTCAAATACAACGATCATAAATGGAAGATCTGTGGTGACCTAAAGGTGTGTGATTTAAATTTCTTTGTATATAAAATATAGACCATCGTAAATAACTGTAAATTAATCAGTTTCAGGTCATTGGTTTGTTGACTAACATGCAAGGAGGATGCACAAAATATTTTTGTTTCCTTTGTCTATTTGATAGTCGCGCTACATGTCATCATTACGTCAGAACAGAGTGGCCAGAAAGAACGGAACTGACCAGGAAAACAAAACATTTCAAATAAACCATTAATTGATCCAAGTGACATTCTTCTTCCGCCGCTGCTTATCAAATTGGGCCTTTTTAAGAACTTTGTCAAGGCTCTGGACAAAGACGGTGCAGCGTTTAAATATTTGTTAGCGATTTTCCTAAAATTTCATATGCTAAAATAAAAGAAGGCTTATTTGTTGGCCCTCAGATCAGGAAGCTATTGAATGACGACAATTTTTCACTATGTTTATTGGAGAAAGAATATGCCGCCTGGAAATCTTTCAAGAGCGTCGTGGACAGTTTTCTTGGAGACAATGAGAGTGAAAACTACAGACAAATTGTTGCTGAATTATTGAAAAAATATCACGAATTAAAAGCACGAATGTCACTCAAAATGCATTCTCTTCATTCGCATTTAGATTTTTTCCTACAAAACCTAGGTGCGGTGAGCGACGAACAAGGGGAGCGTGCTCACCAAGATTTAATGAGAATTGAAAGAAATTATCATAGATTTTCAGACAAAAGCATGCTGGGACACTATTGCTGGACTCTAATACGTGAAACCGAACAACAAAATACAAAAGAAGTTCAAATAACGCCATTCACTTTTGAAAATTAAATTTTTTTGGAATAAACTAATGACTTTTTATGTAAAAAACAATTAAAAACTTTTTTTGGCATCTCGAAAACCTGACGTGATAGAAAAAAACAAATTACAGATTCGAATTCAGCCCACCAAATTACCTTAGGAAAGATTTTGGTCTTGTCGGTTAGTGTTATTAAATCATCAACATTTTCGAACGAATAATAAAGTTATATTGTTGAAAGTTAAACTTCAAAGATTTCAAAGTGAATCATGTATTAACCCTTTGACGAGCCCAATATTATTTATGTAAATTCTAAACTAACAAACTTCAAAAACTTAATGCCCTGATCCCTGAGACAAATAATATATGATTAAACAAGTAAGAAAATTACAGTCGGTCTAGACCGACTATACGATACCCTACACCATGCGTTTAGAGACCCTATCTCTCAGGCCCAACTAACTGGATATAGAAAATAAGCATAAACCAAATTTGAGTGGGATTTTTATTAATTTTTTCGGCTGCAGATATGAAAAAGTTTATATCGAATGCTATATCTATATGGGGACTTGGCCCAAAAATGGACCGATCCTGACCATATTTGGTAAAGTCTCTTGTATTTTGCAAAAATATAAACAAACAAAATTTGAGAAGAATCAGTGCAATATTTTTCTTTTTTGATAGATTTAAGTGAAGATCGGGAAGCAGCTCTATATGGGGCCTATGCCTAAGAGTTGTCCAATAGGGATCATTTTTGGACTACTGATTAATGGATGTAATATATACATATAAACCCAATTTGACTAAGATTTGTATGATAATTTGGATCTTATGGCAATATATATTGATTTCGTAAGGGTCATTTGTATGGGGGCAAGGTCTGAACATGGACCGATTCTCACAAATTTCAATAGCGTTCATCCCATGGTCGCCAAAAGATTGAATACCAAATTTCATCAAAATATATTCATATTTGCGACCTGCAGTTTGATTACAAGCTTTACATGGACACACAGACGGACGGACGGACATCGTTAAATCGAATCAGATAGTGATTCTGATTCGATCGGTATAATTAAAGATGGGTGTAGGTTAAATATTTTTGGTTGTTACAAACAGCAGCACAAAGTCATTATACCCAAACCACATAGTGGTATAGGGTATAAAAACATCCACATTCTACCACTCATGTGTGGCTGGGGTCGTGCAGCGCAACCGGCGTGCGACCACAGAAAATTTATCTAACATTTGAAACGTGTTTTACGTATCTGGTTCAAATATATACCCTATACCACTATGTGGTTTGGGTATAATGACTTTGTGCTGCTGTTTGTAACAACCAAAAATATTTGACCTAGACCCATCTTTAATTATACCGATCGAATCAGAATCACTTTTTGAGTTGATTTAACAATGTCCGTCCGACCGTCCGTCTGTGTGTCCATGTAAACCTTGTTATCAAACTGCAGGTCGCAAATATGAACATATTTTGATGAAATTTGGTATATAAGCTTTTATCGGCCATGGGATGAACGGTATTGAAATTGGTGAGAATCGGTCCATGTTCAGACCTAGCCCCCATACAAATTACCCCTATGAAATCGACATAAATTACCATAAGATCCAAATTGTCATATAGATTTTGCTCAAATTGGGTTTGTATGCGTTCATTACATCCATTAATGAGTAGTCCAAAAATGATCCCTTTGGCCCCATATAGACTGACTGCTTCCCGGTCTTCACTTAAATCTATTAAAAACAAAAATAATGCGCTGATTCTTCTCAAATTTTGTTTGTATATATTTTTGCAAAATACGAGAGACTTTACCAAACATGATCAGGATTGGTCCATTTTTGGACCTAGTCCCCATATAGATATAGCATCCGATATGAACTTTTTCAAATCTGCAGCCAAAAAAATTAATAAAAATCCCACTCAAATTTGGTTTTTGCTTATTTTCTATGTCCAGTTAGTTGGGCCTAAGAGATAGGGTTTCTAAACGCATGGTATAGGGTATCGTATAGTCGCTCTAGACCGACTATAATTTTCTTACTTGTTTTTTATTGTTTACGATAGACATAATGGTGTAGGATAAATAGTTTCTGAAATTTAAGATTGTTTGTGTGGATAAAAAGAGGTTATTTTCTGTCATTAAAAATGGCCTTTAAATAACGTCGTATTGGAGTTCCAAATTTATGATTTTGCTATGTGTTAGTCTTATTTAGAATAAAAAGATAAGTAATCAATAAGTTTCAACTCAAAAATCACGAAAATAATTTAGAAAAAAAAATTCGGAAATGTTCTGGTTTTAGGGCACGACCACAACGCGTTAAAGGGTTAACGAATTAAGTTCAACATAAAATACGATAAATTGCAAAAAAAGAAAAACAAAGAAAAAATAGTTTAAAAAAATATGGAACTTCAAATTTTTATATCTAAAATCGTTGGTGGTGCGTTTGTTTGCAATGATTGATCTTCGGAACCATGAGCTAGGAAGCTAAGATTGACAACATATGTTTGGATTGAGCTCTTGTGGTTTTTGTCAAAAATGGACGGGATCGGGCATACAAAGTAAATAATTATCATCAAATATCTAAAATACTATAATAGAGAGAGCAAAAAAAATCTTATCACACATAATTATGTAATAACAAGGAAACCATTGAACCTAGTTTTGATTTTTTATACCCACCACCCCAAAGCGTTCCGTTTGTAACGCATCGAAAAATCAATTTGTGACCCCATAAATTATAAACAAGTATAAACCTTATAACAAGTCGAGTCGATATACCGATGTCCGTCTGTCTATTGAAATCACGCTCATTCATAAAATAAACTATTTACTTGGGTAAACTTAGGATAATATTGTTTGTAATTATTTTATACAGGCTGGTAAATAGGCTAAAATAGGGTAAATCGGGCACCATTGTGCCGAGATATGACCTAAAATATGGGGACATCTTAAAAAAGATCCTTAAAATTCAGTGTTATAATAATTTAGTATTAAGTCTATTAATTTGTTTACTTTTTCAAATATTTTGTTTACATTTGTTACAAATTGTGCAATAAGTCCAGATATTAATTAAAAAGTAAAATCCAGGTGGAAGTTACTAAAGATTCGGCATAACCGAATTTAACTTCTTTTAAATTTCATTGAAATTATATTAAAGCTTATAAAACAGTAATTTTTATAATTCTAATCACTACTTATGAACTTATGGATCTTTTTCGGAAACCGCTCAATAAGGGATTTTGTAGTAGTACATCCCCATTTACATATCTAAAAAACAGAACATGTTCTTTAACGCGTACATCCAAAAATTAAAACATTACCCACTCGCGATCGATTGTTTTTATTTTTTTATAGAGGTGTTTCAGATTTTTCCGATCGCGAGTGGATAATGTTTTAATTTATAGATGTACGCGTTGAAGAATATGTTCTATTTTTTTATCAGTATACGTGCAAAAAAACGAACTTTAAATGAAGCTACACTCGAATCTGTGTGGTTAATGTGTGTTCGAAACAAAAAATACGTGATAGAAAAATGTTCGTGTAGATAACAAAATATTAAAACGAAACACAGTCATGATTGTGTTCGGCACCGTACAACATTTAGAAACACACATAACTGATATGAAAATAAAAATATATGTATGTTTGTTGGTCTGAGCTATGTTTGTTTACATATATGTACGAGTTTTTTATTCAGTGTGTGTTTTTTTCTGACCTCTGAATACGACACTTGTGTTGGCTTCTGAAAGGAAGGAATCTTTTTTTTATAAACATTCCTTAATATAAATTTCTGTATTTATAGAGCCCGTTGTAACAAATTACTTGCGATTTTTAACGTAAATGTGTATTGCTTTCAATACGAGGAAATTTTTTTTTTGGAAATTTCGTCAGCTTTTGGTTCCCAAACTTACATATCTTGAACATTTCGTCAAGTATTAGCAACATAAAAATTTTGACCTGGAAGCCGGCAGAAATCGGCCACTACATAGGTTTTTTATCCAACATGATTTCAATTTCCGTGCTCCGTTTTTGGCTTCAAAATTTTTTACAGCGTTCCTGTCTGAATCTTTTTGGACTTTTTATGTTTTCAAACCTGCTCCAACTAGTCCGAATAGCGAGCTAACCGGTCTGCTTTTCTACCGGATGTGTTGGGAGCTCTTTGAGATATTCTTTCTATTTTTTTTTTGGTCTTAAAATCATCATATGGCCATTTCTTTCTTCTCGAACTATGTTTCCTATTAATGCTAAAATTCTCCTGATAGTTTCTATTAACATTGGAAACAATTCGACGTCAGACTTTTGATTATTTGGCTAATTTTTTCTGAGACCATGTTGGATTTTGTTGGAAATATTTATTAATTACTAGCAGATTCCAGCACTCGAAATTCGACTGCAATTTCTAGGCAACTTTATTTTTCAACTTAGCCAATTCTCAAACCAACAATATTTTAGTTTATTATTATTGCGAATGAAGAAAACAAACTCATTAGCAAACACATTAACAAATTTAATAAACTCACACAGAGCATATGTATTATTTTATGTATGTGTTAGTAGTAACTTTAAATGCAATTTACTCAAAATAAAGGAAAAAATTAAAAATCTGTAAATCTGCAAAACCGCTAAAAAGAAATACCTTTCAAATAATGTAGGTTTGGTCAAAATCGGGATAAAACGGTAGAACAAAACATCAGTCACAAGAAATCGTCTAGCCTATTAATATTGTAGATAGCACCAACTTTTATTTCGTTGCTCATTTGAATCAAACTAACAACAAATGAACAGGGTTCTCATCAAGCGTAAAGATAATGAAAGATAATTTCATAAAAAAGAAGAAAAATTTAAATAATGTTGCATTTTCACCTAATCCGTCGTTAAAAAATATTGGTTTACTGACATCACGCTCACTTATCACCAACCACGATAAAACCTTTCCTGGATGCTTTATGTTCAGAACACTCTAAGTAATACCTTTCTTGACAGTTTAAAGTACATTATACATTTGGTTTGGATTTAATAATTTTTTCTTGTCTCTCAGCTGTTGCTGGTGCCGTTTTTTCTTTTTCTGTTAACCTCCCATAGATGCCAGATATTTTTTGCTGTATTTTTGTGACATTAATATTTGTTTCCCAACACCCGTAAAGACTTAGCGTTGCGACCCGCGGTTTCAGCCGTCAATTTACGACGAATTTTCTACACGTTTGTTGTTTTTTAACAAGTTTACTGTCTTGTAGATAAAAGTTTTTTAAATCCCAAGTCCTTGAAATGTTTAACAATATCAATCTTGTTCTTGGACGGGTTAGCAAATCAGCTTACGTGATTTAAATTTGTTTAGTGGCTTTTTTGATACTAATTGATCAATTATATATTCTAATAGACAAGTTGATATTACCGTTATTATTTATAAAAAAATTTTTGGGGTAAACAACATGTAGTTTTTTTTGGAATTACCGTATTTACATATTCCGAATTTTTTTTTAAACATTATTAACAAAAAAAAAAAAAAAAAAAAAAAAAAAAAAACTAAACAATTAATGTGTAATGCCATTCATCATTTTCAAGCATAAAGTAAAATAATTTCGCAATAATTTTAACCCAAAACATTAATTATTAAAACTAAAAATGAGTGAAGTGCATTATTGAATAATGCGAGTTAAAAGAAATGTGTAGATTGAAAACTAGTCGAAAGTCAGAACATAAATGAATATCTGGTCACCCTAATAGCATTAATATGTATGATTTTGTTACGTTATTTGCTTGCATTATCAAATCATAATAACAACAAGCAACAAACTAAGAATAATACAAAGAAAACCAACCATTAATCAACATAAAAAACTTTTTAACTTTTATTGAATGTGCCGAGTTCTTAATTGTGGCCTGAAAATATAAATAAGCAGACCCTTATAGGAAAA
This sequence comes from Cordilura impudica, assembly GCA_963682025.1. Classification (NCBI taxonomy): domain Eukaryota; kingdom Metazoa; phylum Arthropoda; class Insecta; order Diptera; family Scathophagidae; genus Cordilura; species Cordilura impudica. The sequence continues at coordinate 26,525,118 of OY821517.1, forward strand.
GTTCAGTAACCTTAGAATAAACAAACAAACAATTTAATGGTCAATATTAAAGATTTGCTTTATTTTGATGAAAATCTTGGATTATTAACTTTCAAAATTATTAATATTAACTAAATAAACAATAACAGAATAAAAAAGTGAATGTCGAATTTGTTTTCTCAGACACTTCATTATAATTAATATTTATTTTTCTTCTTCTTTTTAGTTTAGTGGTTTGTTAATGCATAACTTAATTAAAATTGTTATTTATAGCAAACCATAAAATTGAAAAAAAAACAACAAAAAAAATACTATGTATAAACAAAAATTACTATAAACACAAATACAAAATATTTGAATATATGAGAAAGAAGCCATAAGTGGTAGAATATACCCTCAGTAGTTTAAATACTGGAGTACTGCTCGTTACGAGTATATTGAGGTACATAGACAAAAAAATCAATTAAACAAAAATATGTTTAAATACAGTAAGCGAAATTTATCTAAACGCATCTAATTGTTGATAAATATTGATTGAAACGATTTAAATCATTTTGTTTTTTTGCTTCGGTTTTAAATAAAACTAAACACAAGAATAAGAATTATAACAAAATATTGAAAATAAAACGAAAAGCGCACTAAAAATTTTTAATTAAAATTAAACATATTTTTAAAATAAAATTAATCATTTCTTGGTCTTAAAATCATCATATGGCCATTTCTTTCTTCTCGAACTATCTTTCCTATCAATGCTCAAATTCTCCTGATAATTTCTATTAACATTGGAAACAATTCGACGTCAGACATTTGAATATTTGGTTAATTTTTTCTGACACCAAGTTGGATTTTGTTAGAAATATTTATTAATTATAGCACCAACTTTTATATCGTTGCTCATTTGAATCAAACTAACAACAAATGAACAGGGTTCTCATCAAGCGTAATAACTGACATCGATTTTAAAGATAACTTGATATAAAAAGGAAGAACAACTTCAATAATGTCACATTTCCAGCTAATCTGTCCCTTAAAAATATTGGTTTACCGACACCAGGCTCACTAATCACCAACCACAATAAAACCTTTCCTGTGTGGTTTATGTTCAGAACACTCAAAGTAATACAAGAATAGCGCACTAAAATTTTTTAATTAAAATTAAACATATTTTTAAAATAAAATTAATCAATTTTTATTAAAAATTAAACACTTTCTTAAATAGAATTAATTATTTTTTAATTAAAATTAAACATTTTCTAAAATAAAATTAAATATTTTTGAATAAAAATTAAACATTATAAAATTTCTGGACTTATATTTAAAATAAAACATTTTACAAATCAATTCAACATTTTTCTAAATTTAAATTAAAAATTTTAAAATTTAAGAAAACATTTTTAAATTAAAATTAAACATTTTTTGAATAAAATGAAACATTTTTTTAAAATAGAATTAAACATTTTTGAATTAAAATTAAACATCTTTATTTAAAATGAAAAATTTTTAATTAAAATTAAACATTTAGAAATTTTTTGGAATTATCTCTGTGGTCACAAGCATTAACCGCCTAAGTCGAAAATCATGCTTTTGAGAAAAATACTTTTTGTATAAATGTAATGGGGTTTCATTAAGACTTAGGTCAGAATGTTTTCATTAATAACTTTTTATTAAACAGCGTTAGAGAAATGGGGATTTCACGTGAAATTCAAGCGTTTTTAGTAGAACATGTTACCAAAGATATCCCAAATCGTCAAATACCATGCTTTCGAGAAATATGACTTTTTATATAAATGTCATGGGGTTTCATTACGGCTTAGGTCAGAATGTTTTCATTAATAACTTTTTAATAAACAGTGTTAGAGAAATTGGGATTTCATGTAAATATAAAGCGGTTTTAGTAGAACATGATAGCATACATAACTCAAAACGTTCTTAAGTCGACTTAGGTGGTTATCGCTTGTGACCACAGATATATAGAATTACAAATTTTCTAATTAAAATTAAAAATGTTTAAAAAAAAAAATTAATCAATATTTAATTAAAATTAATTTTTTTTTTTAATATCATTAAACATTTTTTTAATTATGAATAAACATTTTTATTTAAAACTAGCAGATTCCAGCCCTCGAAATTCGAGTGCAAATTCTAGGAAATTTTATTTTTTCATTACATAAAGACCCTATAGGTATGCTAATCAATTATAGCCAATTCACAAATCAACATAAAAAACAAACTCATTTTTATTACAAACACAGTAACACATTTAATAAACACACACCAAGCATTGTATAACTTTATGTATGTGTTAGTAGCAACTTTAAATGCAATTTACTCAAAATATAGAAAAAAATTTAAAAATCTATAAATCTGCAAAACGGCTAAAAAGAAATACCTTTCAAATAATGTACGTTTGGTCAAAATCGGTATAAAACGGTAGAACAAAACATCAGTCACAAGAAATCGCCTAGCCTATTAATATTATAGATTAAACTTTTAAAATTTTCTTGGTATTATATTGAAAATTAAACATTTTATAAATCAATTAATCGTTTTAAATAAAATAAAAAAATTTTTAAATATTTTTTAATTAAAATTAAACATTTTTTAATTTAAATTAAATTTTTTTTATTAAAATTTTTAAAATAAAATTTTTAATTTTTTAATTAATATTAAAAATTTTTTAAAATAAAATTTAACATTTTTTAATTGAAATTGAATATTTTTAAATTTTGTGGAGTTATTTATTAAACTAAACATTTTTTAATTAAAATTAAACATTTTAAATTTTTTTAGAATTATATATAAAATTAAACATCAAAATCAATATCAAATTTTTGGAATAACGATTGAACATATTTTTATTAGAATTTAGAATTTTTGTTTAAATTAAAAGACATTTAAAAATAAATTCAGTTTTCATATAATAATATTTTCAGTTAAGAAAAGTTTTTGGCTATAAAAGTCAATAACTACAAGTAGCTATAGCTATAGCTAATAACCGAGAAGCTTGGAGGAAATATTTGCAATAAATAGTTTAGTCATAATTAAAAAAAACAACAACTTTAAACTTTTTCAAACTTTTTGGAAATCGTAGCTAAACTAATGTTGTTTGTGAGGAATTATTCACTGCAAATAATTGGTTGGTGTTTTTAATAATCAATTGTTGTTACAAAATTGCCATTATGTTTTAATGATTAATACATATATTTCAAAATAAATATTTAAAAATTATTATAGTTTTTATTGTAGTTTACAATTCTTTCTAATTTAATGTTTAAAAATGGCATTCACAGAAATAGTTGAATCCATAACGAACCTTCAGATGAACTCATTAAAACTTAAATTATTCCTTTGCTTTATTTTACTTTGTATATTTAAGGGTTTCAAAGTTGGAAGCCGGATGTGTGTGAAGAAAAACATTTTTTTTTTCCAGTTTGTAATAAATTTTTGTACAAAATTGAGAAAAATTTAATTCAAAGCAAGATAAAAGCAAATTTTTATGCTCAGATTCAACTTTAAATTTTAAAATTTGCAGGAATTACAAAGAAAATTTTTGTTTTATGGCACATTTTTTTTTACTTTTACGAACGTATTAAATGTGCTAATCTTGTTTATAACGTTACTTGCAAACTTTGGCTGATTCTAAAAACACTCAACGCATGGATGTTTGACTGTCTGTCTGTCTATCTATCTGTTGGCCTAACTTGCTGCTGCTTCACTCATTCCTCATTCATTCCGCCAGTCAATGACACATTTACCTTATGCACATCTCGTTTGAAATTCTAACTAAAACTAATAAAGTGTAATTCTTTTCTAACAGAATATTTAGTTTGTATGTTACTTGCTGCTGACTGAGAAAAACACATAATTTCTTTCATTTCCATTTAAAATCTAAAACTATGAAAGAACATTATATAAAAAAAAACTGGAATAATTTTAGAATTATTATGAACAAGTTTGAAACCCCGTTAAATAGTTCAAACTATTTTTATAATTTTTTGGTATTAAAGAAAACAAACAAAAAAATAAATTTTAAACTAAAAAAAACAATTTATAATGTGTGACACATCTGAAATATCTTATTAAATTCTTTTGGTTATAAGCCTTTTCTTTCACAATTTCTTTTATAAATTTATAGTCTTGTTTAATGCTTGGTTAATTCACAAGGGAGTTACTTTCAAAATAGAATTGCATTTTTTTTTTGATAGTGGCAAAAACTGTCAATTGTATGCTTCATTGGAGCAGAAATAATATAAAACTCCTGATTTTGTGCTACAGTTTTTCTTTCTTTCTGTTCAGTTTTATTAACAAAATTAAAGAGTTTTCTATAAATTGACTTTCAAGGTGGTTACTTCTTCTTGTTTTTCGTTTTTTTCCAAATGAATTGTTGTGTTATAATAAAAAGGAAGTGGTTTTCTATTGAAAAGAAATAAATTCATTGAAACCCTCAAATATACAAAGTAGGTAAAACAGAGGAATAGTTTAAATTTTAATGAATTTATATGGAGGTTTTTTTAGTTAAATTATTTCAATGTAAAGAGGGTAAAAATTTGAAAAAAACATAAAAAGGGGTAATTTTTATAAAATAAATGTTATATAAAAGATAAAATTTTTAACAATTTTTACATATCTAATTCGAAAAATATTAATCATTAAAACATATTGGTAATTTTGTAAAAAATAAATGATTATTAAAATCACCAATAAATTTTTTAATAATAATTAATAATTCCTCACAAACAACATTAGTTTCGCAACGATTTCCAAAAAATTAAAAAAAAAAAACAAGTAAGAAAATTATAATCAGTTTACGCGGACTATACGATACCCTATACCATAAGATTAGAAAAAGGGTCTTAGGTTCAACTAATTGGCTATAGAAAATAAGCATAAACCAAATTTGAGTTGCATTATTACAAGATTCAGAAAATACACTCATCAAACACACAATTTTCTGTTCTAAAGCAGCCAACACATATTTTTATTTTCATATCAATTATGTGTGTTTCTAAATTTTGTACGGTGCCGAACACAATCATGCCTGTTATGTACACGAACATGTTTCTATCACGTATTTTTTGTTTTGAACACACATACGCGTACATCTAAAAATTAAAACATTATCCACTCGCGATCGGATAAAAAAATCTAAAATAATTCATCAGCAGTTATAAAAAAATAAAAATAATTATAATAAAGATAATAATAAAAACAAAAAAAAAACAAAAAATTAAAAAATAACAAAAAAAAAAAAAAAACCAAATTAATTCATAAACAACATATAAAATTTCTCTGTTTTCTATTTTATTACTATCTTTTTATTCTATTTTTTTAACCACTAATGAATTATTTCAGATTTTTTTTTATAAATGTGGTTGAAACACTTGTTGTCGTTTTTATAGGGGTGTATCAAATTTTTCCAATCGCGAGTGGATAATGTTATAATTTTTAGATATACGCGTTCAAGAACATGTTCTGTTTTTATAGCAGTACACGTGCAAGAACACGAACTTAAAATAAAGCAACGCTCGAATCTGTGTGCTTTATGTGTGTTGGAAACAAAAAATGCATGATAGAAATATGTTCGTGTACAAAACGAAATATTAAAATGAAACATAGGCAAAAAAAACAGAACAGGTTCTTGAACGCGTACATCTAAAAATTAAAACATTATCCACTCGCGATCGAAGTGGAGTGTTTTAATCAAATTTATTAAAAAAATTTAAAATAATTCATTAGCAGTTATAAAATATAAAAATAAAGATAAGATAAAATAAAAATAAAAAATAAAAAAATAAAAAGATAGTAATAATTTAGAAAACAGATAAATGTTGTTTGTGACTTAATTTCGTTTTTTTTTTATTATTTTTTTAATTTTAATTTTTTTTTTATTATTATCTTTATTATTGTTTTTATTTTTTTTATAATTGCTTATGAATTATTTTAGATTTTTTTTAATAAATTTGATTGAAACAATGGTTGTCGTTATTATAGGGGTGTTTCAGATTTTTGCGATCGCGAGTGGATAATGTTTTAATTTTTAGATGTACGCGTTCAAGAACATGTTCTGTTTTTTTTTAGCAGTAACGTGCAAGAAAACTAACTTAAAATAAAGATACACTCGAATCTGTGTGGTTTATGTATTCGAAACAAAAAATACTTGATATAAACATGATCGTGTGCATAACGAAAGCTTAAATCGAAACGCTGTCATGATTGTGTTCGGCACCTTACAAAATTTAGAAACACACATAATTGATATCAAAATAAAAATATGTGTTTGTTGGTCTGAGCTATGTTTGTTTACATATATGTACGATTTTCTTATTCAGTGTGTGTTTTCTTTCTGAACTCTGCATTATTATGAATTTGTTGCCGCAGGTATCGGATACTATTTTTATATGGGGACTAGGGCGAAATATATTTGGTGAAGTCACATATTTTTTTGAAAAAACATATACAAACCACATTTGAGAAAAATCTATGCAAATTTTTGATATTTGAAGCCTGAAGTGAAGATCGGGAAGAAACTTTAAAATGGGGGGCTCTGACTAAGAATTGTCCTACAGGACTACTGATTTATGGATGTAACACGCACACACAAATCAAATTTGACCTAGATCTATACAACAAATTGTATCTAAAGACCTTCTTTTATATGGGACTACGGCTGAACATTCTACGATTTTAACCAATTTCAATAGCGATCGTCATATGGCACAAGTGAAACCAAATTTCGTCCAAATATATTTATGTACGCGACCTGTAGTATGATTACAAGGCATATATGGACGCATAGACAGACGGTCGGATAGACGGACGGACGGATATCACGGTCATCGATCGGTATAAAAAAGGTGGGTCTAGGTTAAGTATTTTGCACAATAAGAAATTTACAATACCCTATAGCATTTGTTTCTACAGAACCTCGTGGCTCCTACTTTGCCGAGATAATAACTGGTTATGGAAAATAACAAGCCCCAATCTTAGTGTTATTGTGGCGTGCAGAAATGAAAAAGTTCGTATCTGATGTTATTTTTACATGGGGACTAGGTCAAAAAGGGATCGATTATGACCATATTTAGGACAGTAACTTAATTTTTTCAAAAACGTATATAAATCAAATAAAAACAAGTAAGAAAATTATAGTTGCTCTAGACCGACTACACGATACCCTGTACCGTGCGTTTAGCCACCCTATCTCCTAGGTTCAACTAATTGGATATAATTGCTTTGCCTTCGGATATAAAAAAGTTCAAATCGGATGCTATATTTATATGGGGACTAGGTCAAAAACTGGACCGAACCTAATCATATGTGCTAAGGTTACGTTTCTTTTGTAAAAACATATAACAAATTTCAGAAAAATCTGTCCATTATCTTCAAAGATTTAAGTGAACATTGGGAATCAGCTTCATATGGGGGCTATGACTAGAATTGTCCAATAGGGTTTATTTTGGACTAAAAGGGTGTAATAAACATACACAAACCCAATCTGATCGAGATCTGTATGATAATTTGGATATTTTGGCAATTTAAGTCGATCTCATAGGGCTGATTTGTATGGGGACTAGGTCTGAACATTAACCGATTTTCACCTATATTCATAGCGTTCATCCTCTGGCCGGTAGAAGCTTATATACTAAATTTCATCGAAGTATATTCATATTTGTAACCTGTAGTTTGATTACAAAGTTTACGTGGACACTCAGGCAGACAGACGGACGGCTTAATCGACTCGGAAGGTGTTTATGACTCAGAAAGTGATTCCAAGTCGATATGCATAATAAAAGATGGGTCTAGGTCAATTAGTTTTGGTATTTCCAAACATCAGCACAAAGTTATTATACCCTGACCACATAGTGGTGTAGGATATAAAAATCTATGCAATATTTTTGTTTTTTGGTAGATTTAAGCAAGTTTCAGAAAATACACACATCAAACACACAATGTTCTGTTTTAAAGCAGCCAACACATATTTTTAGTTTGATATCAGTTATGTGTGTTTCTAAATTTTGTGACTGTGTTTCGTTTTAATATTTCGTTATGCACACGAACATGTTTCTATCACGTATTTTTTGTTTCGAACACATAAACAACACAGATTCGAGTGTAGCTTTATTTTAAGTTCATGTTCTTGCACTGTACTGCCTAAAAAAACAGAACATGTTCTTGAACGGGTACATCTAAAAATTAAAACATTATCCACTCGCGATCGGAGTGGAGTGTTTTAATCAAATTTATTAAAAAAAATCTAAAATAATTCATTAGCAGTTATAAAAAATAAAAATAAAAAAAGATAATAACAAAAATATAAAAAAAAATAAAAATAAAAAGATAGTAATAAAATGGAAAACAGAGATATGTTGTTTGTGACTTAATTTCATTTTTTTTTTTTATAATTTTTTTAATTTTAATTTAATTTTTTTATTATTATCTATATTATTATTATCATTTTTATTTTTTTTATAATTGTTTATGAATTATTTTAGATTTTTTTATAATAAATTTGATTGTTTCAATTCAATTGTCAATTGTTGTCGGTATTATAGGGGTGTGTCAGATTTTTCCGATCGCGAGTGGATAATGTTTTAATTTTTAGATGTACGCGTTCAAGAACATGTTCTGTTTTTTTTTTTAGCAGTACACGTGCAAGAACACGAACTTAACATAAAGCTATACTCGAAGCTGTGAGGTTTATGTATTCGAAACAAATAATACGTGATATAAACATGATCGTGTACATTTCGAAAGTTTAAATCGAAACACAGTCATGATTGTGTTTGGCACTGTACAAAATTTAGATACACACATAATTGATATGAAAATAAAACTATGTGTTTGTTGGTCTGAGCTATGTTTGTTTACATATATGTGGTCACAAGCATTAACCGCCTAAGTCGAAAATCATGCTTTTGAGAAAAAAACTTTTTGTATAAATGTAATGGGGCTTCATTAAGACTTAGGTCAGAATGTTTTCATTAATAACTTATTATTAAACAGCGTTAGAGAAATGGGGATTTCACGTGAAATTAAAGCGTTTTTAGTAGAACATGTTACCAAAGATAACCCAAATCGTCAAATACCATGCTTTCGAGAAATATGACTTTTTATATAAATGTCATGGGGTTTCATTACGAATTAGGTCAGTATGTTTTCATTAATAAGTTTTTATTAAACAGTGTTAGAGAAATGGGGATTTCACGTAAATATAAAGCGTTTTTAGTATTATATGATAGCATACATAACTTAAATCGTCCTTAAGTCGACTTAGGCGGTTATCGCTTGTGACCACAGATATATGTTCGAATTTTTTATTTAATTTTTTTCTGAAGTCTGGAAGATAGTGACGCAGCTTTATATGGCGACTATGACAAAAAATTATTCTTAGGGATTATTTTTTGACTATTGATTTGTGGGTAAAAATAATACACACATAAATACAAAATTTTACCGTTATACATGTGATAATGTGAATCTTACGACCATTTTAGTCGGTCTAGATAGGGATTATTTGTTTGGGGGCTAGGGGTGAACATGCATCGATTTTAATCAATTTAAATAGTTTTCGCTCTATGGTCTATAAAAACTTATGTACGAAATCTCATCACAAAATATTAATATTTGCGACCAGTACTTTGATTACAAGGTTAACATACGCAGACGGACGGACAGACAAACAGACAGATGGACGGACGGACATCGCCAAATTGTCTCAGATAGTGATTTTAAGTCGTTCGGTATAATAAGAAATGGCTCTGAGTCAAATATTTTTGGTAAAATCTTACAAGCAGCAGCACAAACGCATTATACCATCCCCACATAGTTGTATAGGGTATAAAAAACGTAAAAAATAAAATAACCCAAAGAAGGTGTTTTATGTTAAAAATTTAAACTAATAAATCTTAAACTATCAATGTTATTTAGTATAACTTTTATCTATAAACAAAAAAAATTCAAACTTTAGTAAACGGTCAAGGTGAAAGTTGTGACACATGTTAAAATCGTATAATAAAAAATAAAAAAAAAAAAACTTTAAAAGTTGGCAAGATCACTAACTAAAAAATGTATGTATGTATATAAATATGAAAATTGTAGCTTAGACCAGTTTTAGTTCAATCACTATAATGTTACCAATGTAAAATGATATACTCCGTACAAGACTTCAAAAAACCTAATATGTTTCAAAGCCATTAACACTTAAGCAAAAACGAATTTAAATTATAAGTTAAGAGGTACTGATAATAATGATAACAAAAAATATTGAAATATTTTTTGAAAAATAGAGTGGAATATTTTTATAAATTATTTAAGGAAACTAATAGTGTTATTATTAATATTATTATATAAATAAAATATTCTCTTTTTTTCCACAAAATACTTAGGATAAAAGTATAAAAGTCAACACTTTTAACTAAAATTAAACACTTGCTGTTAAAAATTTTAAATTTTTTAATAATAATAACATTTTTGGAAATAAAAATAACTTTTTTTAAATAAAAATTAAAAAATTAAATTTAATTAACATTAACAAATTTTAATTTTATTTCAATTAAAAATTAAAAATTATTTTATTTAAAATTAAACTTAAAAAATCGAATTTTTTGATTTTTTAATAATAATAACACAGTTATATCCAACTTTTCAACGAATAAACAGCGTCAAATCTTACGGGTAAAAGAAATCACGTTGCGTTTTTATTTTTTGAGCCACGTGATTTTTGCTGGGCATGCAGTTAGGTTATATACCTAAGTGCATGCTTTCTGGTTATGTTACATAACCATTCAGTTTGATAGTTTTAAGGATTGAAATCAAATAGCTTTCCCAAACCTCACCTGCGAAGGGATAGGTTTTTTAGGGATCTATATTTCGTATAACCTGGCATTATGTATAGCTGGAACTAGCGCCAACCTAACCTTAATCACAAATAAAAAAATAATAAAAAAAATTTTAACCAAAATAATTTTTTTTTAACATAAAATTAAATAATTTTGAATGATAAAAAATATTTTTTTAAGTAATATTTTTTTCAAAAACCGATTTTTTGGCTTTGTTAATAATAGTAAAAATTTTTGAAACTAAAAATAAATTTTTTTTTAAATAAAATGAAATAATTTAATTTTAATTTTAATTAAAATATGTGACATGAGTTTTCTAAACAATTTTCTTAAGAGAAACTGTGTGTCACGTATATGTGACATTCATAAAAGTCACATATAGGTGACATGAGTTTTGTGAAGACTTGGTGTCACATATGTGAGTCACTAAATGGTTTGATTTATATCAATAAAAAGAAATTCAAAAATTTTAATATAATATATTCAAAAATTTTATTATTTGTTACATATGTATACACTTTATTGGCTGTGCCAAATTTTGAAACATGGATATGGTCATAATCCATCACCCTCTTTGTCTCTGCAGACGCCACATATATACTTGGTTGCGGTCCTCTTTTTATTTTTAGTCCACTGACGGCATCGTTTTAATGATGTGCTTATATCTGGAAAATGACCACCAGTAGATGTACCGGCTGTTACTTCATGGGATGAACTTTGTGTTTGAGTCTCAGCCAAATATGCTTTTATAATCCTTTCTCTAAATGACAATAGTGTTATGGGATTATTAACATTTATTTTGTTATAAATCCAGCAAGCATTCCAAAGTGATATGTCTATCAGGTGAAAAACACCTTCAGATACCAGCGAATTGATCTCCTGGGGTAGGCATAATACGACACCATTTGATCAGATCGATCGATACCTGACATGTTTTTATTGTAGTCAACAAACATTTTCGGTTTGAGTGTACTTACTCCTCTTTTTGATGTTGTGTTTTTGGTGTTGTGTCAGAATTATGCTTTGTTGAAATCATAAGTACGTCCCGTTTGTCTTTCCATTTTAAAACTATAACGCCTTTTGCATTACGCCTCCATGCTGTTGTTCCTCTGGTGAGCTTAATTTTTATAACATCAGTGGGATTACGTTATCTATTTGCTCTTAAGGTTCCACACATTATTGTTTTGTTACACAATAAATATTCTGCCAGATCTACGCTATTGTAATAGTTGTCCATATAAAGTGTGTGTCCCTTTTGCAAATAATTCTGCATTAATTAGCAACAACTCCAAATGAATGTCCTTTTTCATTGCAAACGGTAGCTTTTCCAGTGTAAATAACCATATTTAATGAAAACCCATCTGGATTACATAGTTCGTATAACTTTATTCCATACTTATGTCTCTTATTCGGAATATACTGCCGAAATAAAAGTCTTCCTCTCCACAAAAGAAGAGCTTCATTCAAAGACAAGTTTTGCGGGGGACTGTAGAATTTGTTTATATTTTGAAGAATATGATTTACGACATTTTGAATTTTGTGTAGACGGTCAGATTTATCACATTGTTCAGAGAAATAGAAACCCATACAACGAATTATATTTTCAAACTTTATGCGACACATAGTTGCACCGAAAATACTTTGAAAATAAAGCGGATCTTTGCTCCAAAACAGTCTCATTTCCGGCTTTTTATTAAGGGGCATTGTAATACACAAAGCAATTACCTTTTTTATTTCCTCAACGGTCACATCTTTCCATCTAAGAAGATTAGATATTGCGCTTAGTTTCTTATTTTTAGACATATAATTAGCGCGTGCATTTGTCCACAAAACAATTTTCTTAACTAACTCGTCATCAAAAATCTGCATAAAATAATCTATTGGTTTTGCATTACGTGGTAAATCAATCGATATTTTCTCTTCACCAGTAAATTCAATATGTTGCGTTTTGGGGCTCCACATCAATTCAATCATTTTCATTTGTAACAATTCCACCACGATTGCCTTCTACAATATCATCTTCTGAGAAACTGTCTTCCCCAGACTCTTCACACTCATTATCTGCGCAAAGCTGCTTCCAGAATCTTCAAAATCCATATCACTTTCACTGGAATTCAAAATAGCCTCAAGAATTTCCTCTTCAGAAACTAGTTTTTTTCTACGACCCTCCATTCCAAACAATCAACGAAAAAATACATACATGCAAACATGTTTTCTATATAAAAATATATACATAGACAGTTAAAACATTACAAAATTATAAAAAACTTACCTTAAAATAGAACCTTCTTCTATTGCTATTGCGACACGAATGAACTATTAACAAAGCATATTAACATATCAATTAGCACATAAAAATTTTTTGGGGAATACCCGAACAAAAAAACAAAATTTTAAAATAACTGCTTAGCGTATCCACAAACCGCAGCACTCATATATATCTGACACCTTGCCAGAGACTAAAACATACAAGAAAATTACTTCCAACAAACGTTCGTGAAATAATTATCCAACACATATATGTGACATGATTTTTTATGAAAACTCCCACGTCACATATATGTGACGCTGAGTGGCGAACGTGTTAAAAAATGTTTCAAAAAAGGTTTCTTGATTAATATAATTAAATTAATATAAGTGAAGGGAATAAAAAAATATATATACTAAGGTGACAGCAATTTTTTTTTTTTTTTGGAAAAATTTGAGCCAAATCGGACAATGCTTTCTTGACGCGTATTGAGTTTAAATTTCAAATATGCATTTATATGTAAAAATAAAAAATAAAAATTGGACTTTAAGGTCTTATTTTAAAAATTATGTATATGTGATTAAAAATACCAAATATTGTAGGTATCCTGTTCCTAATTTGGCGAGGGCAGCGTTTTTATTTCATTTATTTTATTTTACTTATTTATACTGAAACTTATAAAAATGGAAGCGATATTCTTTCAAAAATAAAAGTGGTAAATGATACAGCAGAACGCGGTGTTAAATTGATTGAAGAGTGCAATAACATATTAACAAAGAACGAACAAGAAAAGCAATACTTATTGCAAGTCGTAAGTGATTGCAGAAAACAATTTGAATCGCACACTAAATCATCCTTAAATACACCAAAATAAATAGAATTCATTTTATATTTCATATTCTTTTGAATAAATTGTCTTTTATTAGCTTTGGGTCATATGATACCCTATACCATGCGTTTAGAAACCCTATCTCTTAGGCCCAACTAACTGGACATAGAAAATAAGCAAAAACCAAATTTGAGTGGGATTTTTATTAATTTTTTTGGCTGCAGATATGAAAAAGTTCATATCGGATGCTATATCCATATGGGGACTAGGTCCAAAAATGGACCGATCCTGATCATATTTGGTAAAGTCTCTTGTATTTTGCAAAAATATATACAAACAAAATTTGAGAGGAATCAGTGCAATATTTTTGTTTTTTAATAGATTTAAATGAAGATCGGGAAGCAGCTCTATATGGGGCCAATGGGATCATTTTTGGACTACTCATGGATGGATGTAATGAACGCATACAAACCCAATTTGAGTAAGATATATATGACAATTTGGATCTTATGGCAATTTATGTCGATTTCATAGGGGTAGTTTGTATGGGGGCTAGGTCTGAACATGGACCGATTCTCACCAATTTCAATAGCGTTCATCCCATGGCCGATAAAAGCTTATATACCAAATTTCATCATTTGCGACCTGCAGTTTGATTACAAGGTTTACATGGACACACAGACGGACGGACGGACGGACGGACGGACGGACGGACGGACATTGTTAAATCAACTCAGAAAGTGATTCTGATTCGATCGGTATAATTAAAGATGGGTCTAGGTCAAATATTTTTGGTTGTTACAAACAGCAGCACAAAGTCATTATATCCAAACCACATAGTGGTATAGGGTATAAATATAGATAGTTTTTATACATAAAATAATTTTATAACAAAATTGGTTAAATGTTGTTTTAATTTATATTGCACCAAAGATATATCACAATGAATTATTTAGATCCCAGGAGCACTGAAGGGTTAAATAAATAAAAATTAATCGAATTATTTTTCTTAAATTCCAAGTAGTGGTTCATCGAGTTTAATAGCAAAACTCGTTTTCGTTAATTTTTATTTAAATATATCTTAAAGTCCAAAGCTGGCCTTGGTAAATAATGGGTTAAAGTTTTCGGATTTATCCCAAATTTTAGGGACGGAAATTCTACACATTTGGTTAATATATTTTAGGCGTCGCATCTAAAAATTCAACAGCACTTACAAAATATTTGAATTTTTTAAATAAATTGTCTTTTATTAGCTTGGGATCATATGTGACCCCAATTCCAAAAGGGTTAATGGGGTCATATTATTTTTTTCCGAAAAACTAGGCTATTAAGATAAAATATAACATTTAAAAGTATAAAAATTATGAATTTTTGATACAAAGTATTTAGAAAGAGTACATTTACAGAATATTTTACAAAAATTCCATTTTTCTCGAAATCCGCAAAAATAAAATGAATTTCAAAAAAATTTCTGGCATAGGGATTTACTTAAAAATTCACACAGTTAATCTGTAACATGTATTTAAAAAAACCTTAAAGTGCCAGATACATTTTTTAAAATTTTGTTTAAGAAAATTTTTTAAAACTTGAAAAAGGTGTTTTCAAAATTTTATCAAAAAAATTTCCCATTTTCGGTCTCAATACGCAATAGGTTAACAACGTGGTAATAAAACAATATCTGAATACTTAAAAGTATAGAGACTAAAAAAAACATGATGGCTTAAGTCAATTTCTCAAAGTTGAAAAAAATGCCATCAAATTTCTTGACCTAGTTTTTTTTTTTTTTTGATTATAAGTGGTCTGGGGCATTTGCTATTTCTTGACGAGTTTTTATTCGACTTTGAAGTTTTATAGCTTTTTGAAAAGATAATTTAATACCGATCTCGAATTATATAACAATTTGTCGGAAAAATTAAACTATAGAACGAAATTTAGGTAAAATCTGAAAAAAAGTCATATTTTCCCAATATAAACACACAATTTTCAATCGCGTTGAGGCACGACTAAATGTTTTTTGATTGGCTCGAAACTTTATATAGCTCAGCTTTTTTCTATACGCATATTCCTAGGGGGTGCTACCGAGAGTTTGAACACTTTTTTCCCCCTACATATAATGAAGGGCCACCCTAATGTACATATGAATAAATAGGATTATTCATATTTTTAAACACAAAAAAAGTTATTTTTGCACATTAAGTAATTCATTAATATAATTCATTAAGAAGAAAACTTAGATAAGATAATAAAAATTATAATTAGGTTGGGTTAGAATGAAACGAGGAGTCATCTATGATAGATATCGTAGATATCTATAATTTGATTCAAAATATGTTAAATTTAAATCCATAAAATTAAAAAAATTATAATTTTAATTAAAAAATGTTTAATTTTAAATAAAAAAAATGTTTAATTTTATTTTACTTATAAAATGTGTAATTTTAATTAAAAAAGTATAAACTACAGACACCACGATACTCCCCAAGGGGCCGTACCCGTAAGTCAGCTGGAATCAATGTTTCCAGGGGCATCTGACCTCCCGTGGTACCAGATATATATATATATATAACCTCCGGTCAGACTTCGTAGCAAAGCTACTACCAGTATGGCTCCAAACAGCTATGGACTGGTGGCCATTCGAAGGTCTCTGGAAGCTTCGCCACGAACGTCACATCGCGGATGAAGGCATATGTAACACGTCCATTGTCACTACCGTCCCACCTATCTTGCCATCTGGAGACAACATACTCGTTTAAGAGTGCCTTGCACTCCGTCCAGCTCTTCCCACTAATGTCTTCATTAGTCACCCAATCGTCCTGCAACAATGGCTGTCCTTTCTTGACCCTGTAGGCAAAACTTTTACGTATCGCCTCCAAGACAAGAGGGACTACACCTACAAATACATGTAAGGCCTCCGTGGAGACCGTACGACAACATGGCACACAAGCGAGCAAGACTACCCGTTGACACCACATGATTTTCAGCTTTCCTCTGGCAGTATATTTTTAATTAATTCAAAATGTTTAATTTTAAAACATATAAAAATTTTAGTTTTTAATTTAAAAAAAATAAGATTTAATATTTTTAATAATAAATAATTTATTATTTTCTATTTTTACAAATAAAGAAATAAAAAATCTTACATTAAACAATTTTGATTCTATTTAAAATTTTTAACTAAAATTAATTATTTAATTTAAAATTTATTACTTTTAATAAAATATTTTAAAATAAAATTTTTTTAAATAAAATTAACATTTTTTTTTAATAATATTAAACTTTTTTTTTATTAAAATAAATTTTTTTTAAATTTTTTAAATAAAATTATAAATTTCGATTTAAATTAAATTTAAAAAAGAAATTAAAATTCAGTTTTCATTTAAGAATTGTTTCAAAATAAGTTCCTTGATAAATTTAAATATTTAATTTTAAGAAATGAAAAAAATTAAATTTTTATAAAAAAAGTATCTATAATATTAATAGGCTAGGCGATTTCTTGTGACTGATGTTTTGTTCTACCGTTTTGTCCCGATTTTGACCAAACGTATATTATTTGAAAGGTATTTCCTTTTAGCCGATTTGCAGATTTATAGATTTTTTAAATTTTTTCCTTTATTTTGAGTAAATTGCATTTAAAGTTGCTACTAACACATACATAAAATTAAACAATACTATGTGTGTGTTTATCAAATTTGCTAATGTGTTTGTAATAAAAATGAGTTTGTTTTTTGTGTTGATTTGTGAATTGGCTATAATTGATTAGCATACTTTTAGGGTTTTTATTTAATGAAATAATAAAATTTCCTAGAATTTGCGCTCGAATTTCGAGGACTGGAATCTGCTTGTTATTAAAAATATTAAATAATTATTTTTCTACTTTTACAAATATATGGATAAATAATCTTATTTTTGATCTTTATCATCTTAGCAATTAGTCAAGTTCAAGATCTTATGTTTTTACTTTAAATAAAGCAAAAACCATTGACATATTTATAACTAACTTATCTATATTCAGCATGACATGTTATACATGTCTCATCGGTAATCAACCTGATGAGAATCAAAGCAAAGAGCTTTTTCCAATATTTTAAGGAAAAACATTTGATATTGAGATAGATTAATTTCTCAAAAAATGTTATATTTTAAATTAAATAGTTTCATAAAAAAAAAAATATATTTTAATTAATAAATGTTTAATTTTAAATACAAAAATTAAATCCATTAAAGTCAAATTTAAATATACATTATCAATGTTAAATTAAAAAATCTTTATAATATTACAAGATTGAAATTTAAAAATATAAATTAATTTAACTTTATTTAAAACAAGTAAGAAAATTATAGTCGGTTAGACCGACTATACGATACCCTATACCATGCGTTTAGAGACCCCATCTCTCAGGCCCAACTAACTGGATATAGAAAATAAGCATAAACCAAATTTGAGTGGGGTTTTTATTAATTTTTTCGGCTGCAGATATGAAAAAGTTCATATCGGATGCTATATCTATAAGGGGACTAGGCCCAAAAATGGACCGATCCTGACCATGTTTGGTAACGTCTCCTGTATTTTGCAAAAATATATACAAACAAAATTTGAGAAGAATCAGTGCAATATTTTTGTTTTTTGATAGATTTAAGTGAAGATCGGGAAGCAGCTCTATATGGGGCCTATGACTAAGAGTTGTCCAATAGGGATCATTTTTGGACTAATGATTAATGGATGTAATATATACATACAAAACCAATTTGACTAAGATTTGTATGATAATTTGGATCTTATGGCAATATATGTTGATTTCATGGGGTTCATTTGTATGGACCGATTCTCACCAATTTCAATAGCGTTCATCCCATGGCCGATGAAAGATCAAATACCAAATTTCGTCAAAATATATTCATATTTGCGACCTGCAGTTTGATTACAAACTTTACATGGACACACAGACGGACGGACGGACGGACATCGTTAAATCGAATCAGATAGTGATTCTGATTCGATCGGTATAATTAAAGATGGGTCTAGGTGAAATATTTTTAGTAGTTACAAACAGCAGCACAAAGTCATTATACCCAAACCACATAGTGGTATAGGGTATAAATACTTAACAATAATTAAACGAGAAAGAAAATTATAGTCGGTCTAGACCGACTATACGATACCCTATACCATGCCCCATCTCTTAGGCCCAACTAACTGGACATAGAAAATAAGCAAAAACCAAATTTGAGTCTGACTTTTATTAATTTTTTTTGGCTGCAGATATGAAAAAGTTCATATCGGATGCTATATCTATATGGGGACTAGGTCCAAAAATGGACCGATCCTGATCATGTTTGGTAAAGTCTCTTGTATTTTGCAAAAATATATACAAACAAAATCTGAGAAGAATCAGTGCAATATTTTTGTTTTTTAATAGATTTAAGTGAAGATCGGGAAGCAGCTCTATATGGGGCCAAAGGGATAATTTTTGGACTACTCATTAATGGACGAAATGGACGCACACAAAACCCAATTTGAGTAAGATCTATATGACAATTTGGATCTTATGGCAATTTATGTCGATTTCATAGGGGTAATTTGTATAGGGGCTAGGTCTGAACATGGACCGATTCTCACCAATTTCAATAGCGTTCATCCCATGGCCGACAAAGGCTTATGTACCAAATTTCATCAAAATATATTCATAGTTGCGACCTGCAGTTTGATTACAAGGTTTACATGGACACACAGACGGACGGACGGACGGACGGACGGACATTGTTAAATCAACTAAGAAAGTGATTCTGATTCGATCGGTATAATTAAAGATGGGTCTAGGTCAAATATTTTTGGTTGTTACAAACAGCAGCACAAAGTCATTATACCCAAACCACATAGTGGTATAGGGTATAAAAATTTCGAAAACATTTAATCTTGAAAGTGGTATGAGTCCATTCAACATAGGAAAAAACGTGGATGCTAACAACACATATGTTTTTTCTTATAAATAAATTCATCATCCAATGACAACTATTAAAAAAAAAAAAATCATAAAAGTTATCATTATTATTTTTTAAAACAAACAAAAAATTGCAAATTTTAAATAACTCAGTCTATAAAAAGTGAACTTGTATCAAAATAAGTCCTTCCATTGGAATTTAAAAAATGAAAAAAAAAAATTTAAACAAGTTTAATTCAAGTGAAAAAATGTTTCAGTTTAAAGTTTTCAATAATTTTTGACTTTTTAAAAATTAAACAGAAAAGTTAAAAATTTAATTGGAATTTCCTTTAATATTAATAGGCTAGGCCATTTCTTGTGACCGATGTTTTGTTCTACCGTTTTATCCCGATTTTGACCAAACCTACATTATTTGAAAGGTATTTCTTTTTAGCCGTTTTGCAGATTTAAAGATTTTTAAATTTTTTCCTTTATTTCGAGTAAATTGCAATTAAAGTTGCTACTAACACATGCATAAAATTATACAATGCTATGTGTGTGTTTATTAAATTTATTAATTTGTTTGTAATAAAAAGGAGTTTCTAATGTAGTTTTTTGGCCATTCGATAGGTTATCTTCTATATTTCAATTAAGCTAGTAAGGCCTATATATTTATAATGTAAATAAAAGGTATTTTTTCTTTTTATATTTTTCCCAACGTTTCGTCAATTTTTTGTTGACTTTTTCAAGGGACGTCTTTTTAATAAAAAAACATTATATCATTACAAAATAATTGTAATATACAACAATTTAGACTTACAGTAACATATTTTCTGATTACTTTAAATTTGAATTTACACACAAAATAAAACAAAAATTACATTGAACATAAAATTTTAATTTAAACCAAATAGTTTCTTTTTTGTGTTGATTTGTGAATTGGCTATAATTGATTAGCATATCTTTAGGGTCTTTATTTAATGAAAAAATAAAATTTCCTAAAATTTGCACTCGAATTTCGAGGGCTGGAATCTGCTAGTTTCCTTTAATAATAAAATAAAATAATAATGAAATATTCATATGGATACCAAAGTTAAAATACAAAATGAAAATTTAAAAAAAAAATGTAAATTTTTCATAACAAAAAATGACGTTAAGACATTTAAAGATAAAAAATTACAATTAAATTAATTTAAGTGTTCACTACAAATTCCTTTCAAAGCGAATTTACCTTTCTCCTACCATAAAATTAGTTAAGAGCTTTACTATTAAAGTGGCGACCTAAATTCAAGATTTTGTCTTACAATCTTAACTTATATCAGAAGTTTTAACCCAATTTCTTTTCAAAATTCCAAGAGCATAAAATAAAATTTATTTTACTTGAAGCTCTTAACATGGACATTAAAAGAAAAGTTGGCCAATACCATGGAAAATAATAATGCAAAAGAAAAAAAAAACTCTTAAGCAACGCAGACTGTTTCTTCTTGAGTTATTAAAATACGTGGAATGAAATAAAAACTGGTCCTAGTCGCTCTAACAATCACTTAGTAGTTTTCTTAACAAACGAGGAAGTTGAAACTATGATTAGAACTGTAAACTTTTTTACAGTCAACACTTGTTGTTCTGCGGTTTGAGAATACAGAAAAGAAAAACAAAACTACGCACACACACACACACAGACAGTTAAGAATGTGAAATAAAAATAGTATCGAAGGAAAAATAACAACTGTGGCACACTTTTCACAATTTTCAATTTGCAAATAATGTAACCAGTTTTTTGGTTTTTAGTTTTTTAGTTTCTTCAAGATATAACCATTAATATTCAATAATGATTATTTAACCTTTAAAGTTCATTTAAATAAATAATATTTATATTGGAATTCTTGATAGAAAGAAATAGAAATATTCAGAAAAAAAAAATTTACCTATTTTTATGGTAAATATTTGAAGTGAAAGTAAATGTTTAAGGTGCAAAGTATTTTTGTGATTAACAAAATTTTTAATTCGAACAAAAAAATTAAGAATTTTAGGTTAAGATTTTGAGGTGAAACATTTTTTGTGGTGACATATGTATGAAGAAAAAATTTTTTAAGATACCAAATTATAAGTGGTATTAGGTTACGAAGATTGGTAGCAATCGGAGGGAATGTTCTGCTTCCGGTTTCATGTTGAATCTTTCAAAATTGTACTTAAAGAACTATTAATAGAGTGTTATTCAAAGTTACTCTAAATAAGTTTACTAGCAAATCCCAGCCCTCGAAATTCGAGTGCAAATTCTAGGATAATTTATTTTTTCATTTAATAAAGACCCTTAAGGTATGCTTATCAATTTAAGCCAATTCAAAATTCATCGCTTGTGCATTTACTATTGATGGTTTAAAAAAAGGATACATTTTAATCGCCCTGTGTTAGATTTTGAATTGCCTCAATTATCATACCTTTAGGCTCTTATAAAGTTATTTATTAAGAAACCCACTTATATATCTTCTGTGTGTTCAACAAATATTTATAATGAAATTTAATAAATTTTATTGAAAAATTCACAATTTTATGAATTTGATTTAAATATTCATAAATTTTTTATACATACATAGAGATTAAAAAAACATTGAATGAAAAAAATTGAATGAAAAAATAACATTTCCTAGAATTTGCACTCGAATTTCGAGTGCTGGGCTCTGCTAGTTATATTTATTAGGAGAAAAAGAGCAGGACAACAAATTTACTATAAAATTTCGGCATTGCATTTGTTGATTCTAACTGCGCTTTGATGAATCCTTGTCTTGTTATTTTGTTGCACAAAGTTAATGATGGTTTACTCACAGCTTTTATTGCTATTTCTATCGCTTGGGTGTGACAGGTAGGGTGTAATAGCTCAATTCCTCATTTTTTCTCTTCTTTAATAAACAGTCGAAGATTTTCTCCATTCAAAGATTTTAATAATGGGTGATAGTTTCTTCCAAATTCAAAAGCTCATAATATGGTGATGCATTAAAGTTTATCTTTGGTGTCTGAAAAAGCTGTAATTTATTTGATATTGCTGACCTCCTTTTCGAAATTTGATGGACAGCTAATTTTCGAATTTGTTGCTGGGGATCTGTCAACAGTAAAAAGTTTTTGGGGTACGCAAAATAACTGTTTCTTTGAATTATTGGGTCAAAAACGGCTTTCAAACTTGTTGGTATATATCTGCTTAGTCTGATTATTTTAAAAAGTTGTCGACAACCACACTGGAGTGTACAGCGTGACAATATATATTGCAAGAGTGTTAAGATTTGCATAAGGGTTATCAACTGAAACATATAGACGAATAATAACGTTAGCACGTGTTAACCGTCGAACATGAGACATTTTACCTGGTGATTTGTTTGATAAATTATTTGTAGCTATACCCGTTGAAACTGTTCCCAGTTCGTGGGAATTGGTTGAAACTTCACCAAAGGTAATTTTTTCGCAGCTTTCAAGTGCCTTGCCAATTTTCCCAAAAACTATCTGTGGTCTTGATGTACCATCATCAACATGTTGAAACAGGTGTCTGAATGGCAGTTCATGCATACGCAGAATACAAATAATCCACTTTAAGGATCTACTCAATATTTTTTTAGTTGTGCCTTCACAACCAACTGCAATCAGTAGATCCATTTATACATCCGCATTCAAGAAAAGTTTAATATTTCTTTGCAGTGCCTGAAGAAGGTGAACCATATCCTAAAAACTTCTAGTCAGGTTATTTGATCAAAGAAGTATGCTTCTCGAGTATACATTCCCTGTACTTTTTTTCAATCTTTTTCAGATATAATTGAAGTTCGGTCCTTTCTTCCATCGAAATATGAAGCGGGTATTTGTGAAAAATATGAAGCGGGTTTATTGTACATGTTCTGCCAAAAGTATCAAAGATATGACTTTATATAGTGATCAGATAGATCATGTATTGGAACTTTAAAAGAACTACACCGTTCATATCACGAGCAGATTCGATTGGGAATCTAACCCTACATGGCCACATGAAGACACCCAGGTACAAGGACGGGCCCAAAACAACAGAAGGAGTAGAAGCGGCGTTTACGGACCACATCCCTCTATGTAATAAATCCACAATATTTACAGCGGAACTATACGCAAAAAAATCAAGGTGTACGCATAAGTTCGGATATATCCCAAGAATTTAGAGTTCAGGAAAGAACCATTGAAGGGATCCGACGAAAGCTGGAGGGTCTAGTGCGGATATCGCAATTAGAATAAAAACTGCTAAGCAAGCCTTTGGTCGCCTTGGCAACATGTGGAAATCAACAACACTATCCCGCCATGTGAAAATGAAAATATTTAATTCTAACGTAAAGTCCATCATGGTATATGGATTTGGAACCTGAACCGCGACATTCTTAAAAAGATGTTCGCGAAGAATCCCCAAAATTTTCTGGCCGAACACCATCGCCAACTCCATTCGATATAGAAATACGAAGCCGAAAATGGAATTGGATTGGACATACCCTATGAAAAGTGCATGATGACATTGCACGAAACGCAATCGAATGGAACCCTCAAGGAAGCCGTAGGAAGGGACGCCCTGCACATACATGGAGAAGGCAGATAGAGAAGGAAGTAGCTAAGGCCGGTAAAAGCTGGGGTGAAATTAAGAACTTAGCATCCAATAAATTACAATGTAGAATATTTGTTGAGGCCCTATGCTCCTTATAGGATCAACGGAATCTTATATATACATATATACACACTCAATGCAGCTACTACTAAACTAACGGAAAGAAACCTGACAATGACGAAGATAAATCGTATGTCTAATAGCCAGTCTGTTCTAACAGCACTGGACAAATTAGTATACAACTAAATCCGTGCTCGAAAGGCATAGTGCCCTAACCGTCAGTGAACTGCTACGCAAACAGACGAGAAACGAATGTGCTAAAATCTAAGGCGCGAAAAGTTTCTTCACGATCGGCGTCATCGTGCTAAAGTTGTTTCTGCTCCTCGGGGCAGCAAGAGCTTTTGGTCATTTGGTAAAAGGGTTAAGAATAATGCTAGTTCTGCAATCCAAACTCTTATAATGAATGACCAAATATTCACTGACCCGGTTGATAAGGCTAACCTTTTAGCTGAACTTTTTGCAAAAAATTCATTTTTGCCGGATAGCGATCAACCACTGCCCGAACTCGAAAGAGTATCTTGTACTATGCCAAAAATATTGTTCCGAGCACGTGCAGTTAAAAAGGTTCTTTCGGATCTCAACATTAATAAGTCTCCAGGACCGGATGGTATACCAGCACTGGTGCTGAAACAGTGCTCTTAGACGCTAGCCAGTCCATTGGCCAACCTTTTCAGCCTTTTGTACCGTGCGGGAGTCTTTCCCTCTTGCTGGAAGGTTGCTAATGTCCAACCAATCCCTAAAAAGGGTGCGGCTAATAACCCTGAAAATTACCGTCCAATTGCAATCTGCTCTGCACTCTAAAAGGTGATGGAGAGCATGATCACGGTGCATTGATATCAAAGCTTATTGCATTTGGGGTCGGTAATGACCTCTCGATTTATATCGAGTTTTCTCAGAGATCGAACAATACGTGTTGTTATTGATCGGGTCTCATTTAATGAGTTTCAGCTTAATTCAGGGGTATCCCAAGGTTCCGTTCTTTCTCCTACTCTTTTCCTTGTCTTTCTGAACGACCTTCTTGGTCAAACTTTTAACTCTATATACTCTTTCGCAGATGACAGCAGCATTTGTCATTCATTTTCCTTTAATTGTAGGCAAAACCTCTTGGAGGTTGGGGAACAAGAGGCGGACAATGAATGACACACTCCATCAAGACCTGTTAACAATCTCCGAGTGGTGTAAAGAGAGTAGGGTTGATTTTAATGCGCTGAAGGATGGATTCATGGATTCAACAATGTCATCTGTATATATGGGTAGTATAGGTATTGAGGAGTCGGATACTCTTGATGTTCTAGGCATGAGAATTCAATGTGATGTTCGTTGGAACGAGTATGTTTTTCAAGTGTCGAAAGAAGCATTCAAGTGTCTTGGTTTTATAAAACGGTGCAAAAATTACTTCACTCCCTCTGATCTCCTTAAAATCTATACCACTTACATCCGACCGAAAATGGAATACAACTCCCATATATGGGCAGGAGCTTCAAAGTCTATTTTGGAGCTACTGGACCGTGTGCAAAGGAGGGCGTTGATTCTCATCAATGACAGTAGGGTATCCAACTCTATTGACTCATTGGAACATCGTCGGAATGTGGGTTGTGTATCACTGTTCTATAGATACTGCCATGGGAAATGTTCTTCTGAGTTTAGCGAATTTATTCCAAGTGCCCGAGTTTCGGTTCGCTCTACCCGCTTCTCTAGTAGATCACATCCGTTTGTAGTTTATTGTCCAGTTGACCGAACAACGCATTACAGAGAGAATTCGTTTATCAGTCGAACTAGCCGTATGTGGAATAAACTCCCCGCAGAGGTCTTTCCTGAAAGTTATAATCTAATAAAATTTAGGTCAAATATCCACAAACACTACTCCCTCTTTCCTCCTTCCTATAACCTATTATCCTGAGATCAACACAATGCACTGCATCTGTAGGGGTATCCCCTGAGTGTTGGTTAATAAATAAATAAATAAAAAATAATTTAGCCGGTAAGACTAGAGGCGGAAAGAACATGCATTGGTCCAAACCCTCAATTCGGATTCACCAAGAACATCGACAAATGGATTAAAGAAGAGTCAGTAGAGCATTGGTATGGACAAACACTACTTAAACACTCAAAAAAGTTCTTGCATCGAAGCGAAAAAAGGAGCAGGGATGCCCTAATATTGAATAGATCCATACTAAGACTTCTATGTAGGGTACTCGCAGGGCACTATGTGTGCAATTACTTCTTATAAAAAATGCATTAAGCTGAAGATAAAGCGTGCTGCAGCGACCAGCGTTTATATATCTAAGGCACATACTTTTTGGCGAATCTGAAATTAGGAAGGAAACATACAAATCACAGGCGGTGAAGAACATCATCTTGTTCCTAAACTCTGTAGTGAACTAATAAAACAGGAAAGAACACAAAACTGAAAGAGGGTGCAAAATACATATACTTGGTCGCAGTGCAGGAGGGAACAATACTCAACCCGGAGACATCGTAAATCGTAATCATAATCTGTTTTGTTGTGACAACATCTATATGTTTAGCAAAACATGAGTTTTGTTTAAATTTTAATTTTATCTGTCTAAAAAAGCAGTAATAAATGAATGAATCTGCACTTAAGATTTTCAAAAAGTTTTTTTGTATATTTCGAAATATGCAAAAAAAGCGATATGAAAAAATTGAGTTAGGGCCTTTCTATATTAAGGTAGCAATATGTAAATGCATGTTCTGCGGAAATTTTACACTGTGTATTCACACTATTAAAAAGTATTATTAATGTAATATTAAACATCTACTCCTTCTAAAAATTCTATCGCTATACGGAAGCAGTAAAAAATTTAAGAACATTTTTTTGACCCAGCCTAATCTATATTATTAATAGGCTAGGCATTTTTTTGTTACCGATGTTTTGTTCTACCGCTTTGTCCCGACTTTGACCAAGCGTATATTATTTGAAAGGTATTTCCTTTTAGCTGTTCACCAGATTTACAGATTTTTAAATTTTTTCCTTTATTTTGAGTAAATTGCATTTATAGTTGCTACTAAAACATACATAAAATTATACATATGCTATGTGTGTGTTTATTTAATTTGTTAATGTGTTTGTGAATGAGTTTGTTATCTTCATTCACAATAATAATAAACCAAAAAAGTGTTGGTTTGTGAATTTGCTAAGTTGAAAAATAAAGTTGTCTAGAAATTGCCCTCGAATTAGCTTGTGTATATCTAATGGATTATATTGATTTGAACTCGAGATAAGCTATCGATTAATTTTTTTAATTAACAATTCTTATCGTTTCTTTTTTCTTCTTGGTATAACCAGAAAATTCAATACAACTTTTTAATTAAAAGAAATATAATTGTTCATATTATTATTGTCATAAGTCAAGTGAACACTTGATAACAATATTCAACATTGTATTATTCGACATGCCAATGTTATGATGCCATTACAGTTTAAGGCATTTGGCG
Source organism: Cordilura impudica (assembly GCA_963682025.1). Classification (NCBI taxonomy): domain Eukaryota; kingdom Metazoa; phylum Arthropoda; class Insecta; order Diptera; family Scathophagidae; genus Cordilura; species Cordilura impudica. The sequence goes on from OY821517.1 coordinate 26,553,043, forward strand.
GCAAGTGTCATATCATGGAACTTGATTGGTTCTTTGGTTTGATGTTTGCATTTATACATTAAATCTTGTATTGAGTTGAATTGATTGTAAACCATTATTTATCCATAAATAATTGGCGCATTTTTTTTTTCATATATGTATGTATTTATGGCTATAACGAAGAGTTTACTGAATGGCCAGAGTCAAGTAGTGGATTTTGCCTCCATTAAAATAAATAATATATATTCACTGCAGTGCGAATATTTTTAAGAGAAACTCTCGTGCCATGTTTTTCATCATATACAATTTAATATGGTTATAAACAAAAAAAAAAAAAACGGTAAATCTGAAATGAAGTATTTATCTGGCCATGTTTGCCATATCATCGCAATGAAATCATACTCGTACATAGGAATTCAATACATTCGAATAAATTGTATGGCAAATATTTAAAGTTAACCCTTTAGGGAATGGCATGAATGTTTATAGTGCTAATTACATAGTGCAACAGCCATTGTGAGAAATTCGAAGCCAGGGTGAGAGTACTAGGCCAGTATAGTAAAACTTCTAAAGGGTTTGGCGTTCTCAGGCCAAACTTCAAATTTTTCTTTATATTTATATCTGTTTGCTTGGTTTTTCAGCTATAATTTAAGAACCGTTGATGATTTCTCATATATTTTTCAGCAAATCAAAGTGGACTAATTTTATTGAATGAAATCTTCAAAAAATTGTCATTTCCTACCATTTTTATACATTTTCAGAGCGCTAGATTATTATTTATTAGTACAAGTATGAGTGATATTTCTAATATAAAACAAGTAAGAAAATTATAGTCGGTCTAGACCAACTATACGATACCCTATACCATGCGTTTAGAGACCCTATATCTTAGGCCCAACTAACTGGACATAGAAAATAAGCATAAACTAAATTTGAGTGGGATTTTTATTAATTTTTTTGGCTGCAGATATGAAAAAGTTCATATCGGATGCTATATCTATATGGGGACTAGGTCCAAAAATGGACCGATCATGATCATGTTTGGTAAAGTCTCTTGTATTTTGCAAAAATATATACAAACAAAATTTTAGAATACTCAGTGCAATATTTTTGTTTTTTGATAGATTTAAGTGAAGATCGGGAAGCAGCTCTATATGGGGCCTATGACTAAGGGATCATTTTGGACTACTCATTAGTGGATGTAATAAACGCATACAAACCCAATTTGAGTAAGATCTATATGACAATTTGGATCTTATGGCAATTTATGTCGATTTCATATGGGTCTTTTGTAATGGGGCTAGGTCTGTACATGGACCGATTCTCACCAATTTCAATAGCGTTCATCCTAAGGTCGATAAATACCGAACTTCATCAAAATATATTCATATTTGCGACCTGCAGTTTGATTACAAGGTTTACATGGACACACAGACGGACGGACGGACGGACGGACGGACGGACGGACATCGTTAAATCGAATAAGATAGTGATTCTGATTCGATCGGTATAATAAAAGATGGGTCTAGTTAAAATATTTTTTATTATACCGATTAGCTCAGAATCACTTTCTGAGTCGTTTTAGCGATGTCCGTCCGTCCGACCGTCAAACTACAGGTCGCAAATATGAATATATTTCGATAAAATTTGGTATATAAACTTTTATCGGCCGTAAGATGAACGCTATTGAAATTGGTGAAAATCGGTCCATGTTCAGACCTAGTCCCCATACAAATGTCCCCTATGAAATCGACATAAATTGCCATAAGGTCCATACTATCACATAGATCTTAGTCAAATTAGGTTTGTATGTGTTTATTACATCCATTAATCAGTAGTCCAAAAAAAATCTCTATAGGACAATTCTTAGTCATAGGCCCCATATAGAGCTGCTTCCCGATCTTCACTTAAATCTATAAAAAAAACAAAAATATTGCAAAAATTTTTCTTAAATTTGGTTTGTGTATATTTTTTCAAAATATAAGTGACTTTACCAAATATGGTCAGGATATGTCCATTTTCGACCTAGTCCCCATATAAATATAGCACCCGATATGAACTTTTTCATATCCTCAGCGAAAAAAATTAATAACAATGGCACTCAAATTTGGTTTATGCTTATTTTCTATAACCAATTAGTTGGACCGTTGGATGGTATTTAATTTTTTGCATCTTTCAACCAGTTTTTAGGTAAAATGCGCGCATGAAGGAGTGTTAAATTCGACATAGTTATAGCTCATATGGAAGAGAAGTGCAGAATGATAAAATTTATGTATAATATGTGTTAAAAATATATAAAATTAATTAAAATAAAATATTTGTAATAAATAATTTTATAAGAGCCAAAAGGTATGCTAATCCATTTTAGCCAATTCACAATTCATCGTCTGTGCATTTATTATTGATGGTTTCATTTTATTGATGGCACATTTTAATCGCCCTGTGTTGAATTGCGAATTGCCTAAAATTGATTAGCAGACCTTTAGGCTCTTATAAAATTATTTATTAACAATCCCTTTCATATTTCTTCTGTTTGTTCATCAAATATATATAATGAAATTTAATGAATTTTCTTTAAAAATTCACAATTTATTGAAATTTATTTAAATATTCACAATATTTTTTTTTTACATATATAGATTACAAAAACATTGAAAGAAAAAAAATTTATGGAAAAATTAAATTTCCTAGAATTTGCACTCGAATTTTGGGTGCTGGGCTATGATAGTGTAAATAAAAATTACTTCTTTAAGTCTCAGCTACAATTTAGCTGAAGAATAAATTGAGAAATCATCAATCGTCCTTCAGTTTTAACTGAAAAACTAAGCAAAGAAACATCAAGATAAGCGAATAATATGCAAGTTTGGCCTGAGAATGCCAAACCCTTTGACGGTTTTCCTATACTTGACCTAGTACTGTCACCGTGACTTGGAATTTATCATCCCCAAATAATGACCCCGAAAATGTTCCAAAGTCTTAATTAAGTAAGTGGTCTAACTCATTTAAATAGTTTTATTTTTTAAATTTGAGCCAGGACCATTTCCGTTTTTTAATGAAAATCGATCATTTACGTTTATTTCCATCATCTGTCCAAATTTTATAAGTGTACGAAATACTATTACCAATTTACAGTAAAAGCAATATTAGCTTAAATGCACATTCTAACCATGTTCAAATACTAAAGATAAGGCAAGGATAATTAAAAAAATGGGTGTCTTGTAAAATTTTTTATTTTGGCACTTAAGCAATTTTCGCGGTCATGGTTCGATAGAATGTGAAATAACTGACAAATTTGACTTTCATAATTATTGGCATCTATAAATAAATTCAGTCTATTTCTTTCTACACCTTCCCGAAAATTGCACAACGTCTAACTGCCTATCTAGGAGGAACAATAGGCTATATATTATTTTGAAACTTAAAGTGGCCGTGGGAAGTGAATTTTTATCATCGTATAAAGTTGACGCACCAAGAAACTTTTATTTTGACTTGTAGAATTTTACTCAAGTAAAATTATAAAATTGAATTGTGAAGGGAAAGTACGTGAAATATTATTAGAATTTCTAATGAAAAATCTGAAAGCGGCCTTTAAAACAATCGCGGAAAACGGGTTTCCAGGTTATTAATAATTATAAAAAGAGAAGTTTGGGAAATATCAGAAATAAAGGGCTATAATGACTCTAACACGGTTCGATAAGTATTAAAACTTAAAAAAAATACGAAAATTTGGGCGAGAAAAGCAGTTAAAAATCAGAGTCTTTTGTAATAGAAGTGAAAAAGGGGGAAGGACTCAAATTGAGTAATGTGGAGGAGGTTCCGAAACTAAAAGAATATTATCGCGGAAAGAGAATGTCCTAAAAAATTTAAACGTAATTTCTTCAACATTATGGACGATGAAACATGCACACTTGGCTGCTTCTTACACGAATCATGAGTGTATTTTTACGGAGACGAATGTCTGTGAACAATTTAGGTCGCAAAAAAAAAAAAATCCCGAAAAACTTTTTATTTGCCAAGCTGTTTGTAGTTGTGGGAATAGAAGAAGTTCATATCTTGCACTGGGTACAAGTAACACCGATTTGTACATTAATAACACTGTGGAACAAATTCAGGTTAGCAAAAGTTAGGTCGATTCTGAGAGTGAGCGGTGAAAATAGAGGCTAAATTAGAAGACCCGTATCACGGCGTTTGTTTATGTTAGTTCGAATTTTTTTTAATCGACCTTCGAACTTTGCAGTCAAATGCCGATTTTCAGAATATTGTTTATATGGTTTTTTGGCTATAACTTGCCGACTAATTGATATTTTTTCAATCTGTAAAAGCCAAATTATTGCTAAAGACCTGTGCAACAATTAAAATTTTTAAAAAAAATAGATTTTGAAAATTTTTGTGGTGCTTATGAAGTAAAATGTTGGAAAAATTATTTTTTTTCATGCTTTTTGAAAATATTTTCCACAAAACTAAGTCTTTTTTGCTTTCTGTTTGATCTATAATATGCTTCTCAGTTTCTTCAATAAATTTCATTTCAAAAGAAAATGGTCTTAAATAAATAGCGATTTAGGTAGAAGTAATTAAAAAGGTAAGTTCCAAGAATTAGGAATTAGTAAAACAACTTTTTTGTTTTCAACCATCGCACAGGAAGCGATTTTTTTTTTATTTCGTACAAGCGAACTAATTTCAAAAATGAAAATTCAGTTAAGACTCGAAACTCAGCCGAAGCTGATGTCATTTAATTTTCGCTCGGTCGTGATAAAATTCGCTATTAATTTTTTTGGAACTTATTTCATTTTATGAGTGATTTAAGTTAAGTGCATCGGTTTCATAAAAATAACAAAAAAAACATTGTATGGACCATTTTTGTAATGTTTGTAGACGTTTCATAGTAAGCGATGAAAAATTTGGCAATGCGAGTGATTTTTTTTTTTTGGAAGCCTATAAACAATATTTCTCGCAAGACTTTATCACTGACGTAAATTATGCCCCTAAAAAAGTTTGCTTTAAATGCTATTCAACTCTTATGCAATGGAAAAGTGAAAAGAAGAAGGCTATGCCTTTTGATATACCAATGATGTGGTTAGACAACAGCCCGCATCAAGAAGAAAATTGCTATGGATGTATCAACTACCATAAAACTTTGAATAGAAGAAAAGCAAAGAATAAAACTTATGTAGCAGTGCCAAGTGTCCAATTACCATAACCGCACTCAGAATTCGTTCCAGTACCAACATTCCGAAGTATTGATCGCCGCTGCTACATCCATGGATTTCTTCTCAGAATACGACCCTGGTGAAGGTACATCCTATGTAACATCAAAGGACCCAATCCTAGTCACACAAAACCAATTGGATGGAATTGTTGCAAATTTGTGTTTACAACAAACGTCGCTTATTGCAACGATATTGAAAAGTTAACGGAGACGATACGGTTAACCTATAAAAAATATGATTGGCGTTTATTCATCGATAGTTCACTAATCAGCTTAAAAGTTGTGCTTTTGCACAAGACAAATAGAATGTCTTCTGTTCCGATTGCGTATAGCACTGACACTAGTGAAAATTTCGATAATTTGAAACACATTCTGGAAGTAGTCAAATATAACAAACGGAAATGGCCTAAAGACAATAGGCTACACGAAAGTCTTGTTCCTGAAATGAAAATTTTGTTGCCGTTGCTCCACATTAAACTTGGCATTGCTAAAATTTTTTTGAAAAGTATCGCAAAAAGACCAGCAGTATTCAACTGCTTAAAAGACATTTTGCCAAGACTAAGTAACGCCAAAATTCAGGAAGGGGTTGTTAATGGTCTCGACATACGGAAACTAATGAATCGTCAAGATTTTGACCAAGTTCTGACAGACCGAGAATTAAATGCATGGCTCGCATTGAAAGCAGTCATTAAAGGACTTTTGGGTAAAGAACGCAAAGACAACTACAAGCAATCTGTTGCAAACATGTTGGCAGCTTTCGATGAAATTGGGGTTAATATGTCGTACAAAATTCATCTCTTGCATCAGCATCTTGATCAACTCGCTCAACAATTGCCAACTAAATCTGATGAGCAAGGCGAACGTTATCACCAAACTGCGCTTCCATTTGAAATAAGGTAACTATAGAGTGTGCATATTTTGAATTCCTAGATTTTTCTAATATCTTTGTCAGAGTGCACAATTTAAACATGTTAACGATTAAAAACTATTTTCGTTTCAGGTACTGAGGAAAGAAATCTCCAGATGCAATACTCGCTGAAATTTGTTGGTGGTATAAAAACACCTTTGAAGAAGAGGAAGACGAGGAAAAATAGGAAGAAGGGGAAGACAAAGATGAAATTCCAGAATATCTGTTGGACGAAATTATCGACCTTTCTGATGATGATGACGATGACCAAGATATTAGAGAGAGCAGTGATGTTGATCCACAGCTGCCTGCTAAACGGCAACTGGCCAAGTCATTAATTTAATTTATTTAATTTTTTTACTTAAAACTTTTCTAACTAACATTTCAAAAATATATTTTTTTTCCATATTTTTATAATTTCTTTTTCATTTTCTTTTTTGCTAACATGAATTTGTTCCACAGTGTAATTATAGCAAAAGGGGCAACTTCGGTTCCTAAAGCGGCATTAGTTTTCTACGTTTTTGTGGTCTCATCCTGCAGTAAATCGAAATTGGGATCTCGCCAACGCTATCAGTGAATGTACTAAAGCGTGTCCCAAAATTCACGCCAGATTTGAATTTTCCGCCATTTGAGCAACTGCTCATAAGTATGTATATGTTTTATTGCCAACTTGCCTTAATAGTGTCTTTAGGGAACTGAGGCCAAATTAAATTGAATCTAAATATATTTTGTGCAAGCAGACATATAAATAATAAAAAAAAAATATGAAATACAAAATTGCAAGAAATTATGGCTTCCTTTGGAAACAATTATATACAAGTTCAATATAAATCCTCCTTGGCTACTATAAGATCATACCATTAAAATATATCCCTTCACAACTTCACCAAGTCAACGTGTAGTCCCAAACAATACTGCCTGATGTTTAATGTATTGAAAAATAATTGAAAAAATGACTACGTCTTTCTTTTTATAAACGCATCCAAGTCAGTTACCCTTACCACTTTTAGTATAACTTAGGAGGACAGTGTAATAAAGTCAATTATCTTACCAGAATTCAGTACAATATGCTCTGCTGAACTAATTACAATGTATGGGGCTACAAAGTATGCATCACAATATAGGGGTAAATTTCCCATCTGCTCTGACCCGTTAGCAACGCTACAATCTCTTTTAAACACCGATAATACAACCTAGCAGAGCTCAGTTCTCGAAATTCGAGTGCAAATTGTAGGCAATATTAGTTTTTCATTTAATAAATAATTTTATAAGAGCTCTAAGGTATGCTAATCAATTTAAGCCAATTCACAATTCAACATTTTTAAATAATATTCATCACATTATAAATATTTGTTGAACACACAGAATATATCTAAATGGGTTTGTTAACAAATCATTTTAAAGGAGCCTAAAGGTATGCTAATCAATTTTAGCCAATTCACAATTCAACACAGGGCTTTTGATATTTATAATGAACACACACAGTACTTGTTTTATGTATGTGTTAGTAGCAACTTTAAATGAGCATTACTCCAAAAAAATGCTTCACACGATGCAAATCTATAAATATGGTGGACAGCTTAAAAGAAATACCTTTAAAATGAGGTATGTTTGGTCGAAATCGGTTTGTAGCTAAAAGTTTTATAGCGGTCACAAGAAATCGCTTTGCCTATTAATATTATGTATGTATATAAACAATTAAACATTAAATTAGTTTGCGTTCCTGGACACTGTGATATTCGGGGTAACGAATTTGCCGACCGCATTGCAAAGGGAGTTAGCGCATCTCCACTGATTATCACAAGAAATTTTAGTTACAGAGACTGGAACAAATTTATTGTTAAATATTTCGATTTGGTACAAAAGATTACAGCAGGATATGATAGACTTTAACTTCTTGTCCAGTGATAGTATTATTGGATGTTATTAACTTTGAAAGACTGAAACTCGGAAATACAAAGCTTACTCATAACCTCACCACAAATTTGAAGTTGTTTAACATCAACCACACCAAAAATTATACATCTTTTAAATTGCCCAAAATTTACTAATCAAAGACAGAAATATTTTAACAACATCGAACCTATGCGAAAGCAACATCCTAAAAAGTTATTTTTTTTTTAGAAACAAAGCTATAATATTAAAGGGCAAGGCGATTTCTTGTGACCGATTAAACTTCTTCAGTTTTTAACCAATTTTGACGAAACATATCTCATTTGAAAGGTATTTCTTTTTAGTTGTCCATCAAATTATAATTTTGCACCGTCGGGAACATTTTTTCTTTTTGAATAAAATTCATTTAAAGTTGCTACAAACACATACATAAAATTATGCAAAACTGTGTGTTTGTTTATTAAATTTGTTAATGTGTTTACAAATTTGCATATGAAAAGCCCTGTGTTGAATTGAAGAATAACTTTGGACATAAGCCAAAAATGACATAACGCAATCGAATTTCACTATAATAATTGCATATTACACTCCCTGTGTTGAATTGTTAATTGCTTAAAATTAGCATACGTTTAGGTGTGAGGTTCAAATACCTTATTTCTGTGTGTTCAACAAATATTTATAATGAAATAAATAAAAAAAAATATAAAGTTAAAAAAACATTGAAAGAAATAAATCGAACAAAAAAATAAAATTTCCTAGAATTTGCACTCGAATTTCGAGGACTGGGATCTGGTAGTACATACATATGTAACAAATGTAATATAATTGAAGTTAATTGAGTTGAAGGCCATATCAGCTATTGCTATTCCCTAACATTAGCTTATAATTTGTAATTACAAGCTACAAATAAAAATAAATATTTGATATTTTGAAAAATTAGTTTAATTTATGCTTTTTATTTCAAAATATTCAATGACTGCGGGGACCTTGAACGTGACCTCTGATCGAACTCAAATTACACATAGACTATTTTTACATATATTAAAACTGAAGTTAAATTAAAAAGAAAAAAATGGTTTCATACAATATATAAAATTAGAAATTTTTTTACTATAAATGTTTACTGGGATTATAAAAAAATGGTAAGATACTCCAGCTGTTTTAGGTGCCACCTAGGAGGGTTAACTGAAGTGTCTTTAGTGTTAATTTTTTATTACCTGCAAAAGAGGTAGCAAAAAAAAAAAACATGTGAAGAACTCTTTCAACATAAAATTATAATAAAAAAAACTTGTTTATCCAGTAATGACCTTCAGTTATGCGTTTTGCGGATTTATTTTATTTTTCTAGATTTTTTTTATACAGTTGTGGTAAGAATATAATTACGGTAATTAAAATTTCTAGATAGATGGTGTTGTTTAAAACATTAATGTAGAAAAAAACCAATTGGTGTTATTTTAGTTACAAATATTTTCAAAGTAATGATTGAGTTAGAATGATGGAGTTAGAAATTAATCAGGTAAATAATTCAAATAGATATATTGATTTTAAAAAAATCTTAAATAATTAATTTCATATTTAATATATTTCTTTACAACTTAATTTTTTAGTAAACAAGGTGAGATAAATATATTACAAGACCACGATAAAACCATGCACATTGATAAAGAAAGGCAATTTTTGAAGAATTTTTACACATGTTTTGAAATCAACTACTAATAAAATAAAATCATTCGAAATCTTCAAAAATAAGCTTTGTTGCTATTATTTCGTCCATCTCTGTCGTTTTTTTTATTCAAGTATTAATTTTTTACTTTTCTTAGACGTCATTAAAGTTTTTTATATCGGTTATATTTGTGATTTGTTTTTTAAAGTTAATTTGTTTTTTTGCTTTTATAAATTATTTTTGGTGATCGCAAAATTCTCGATAAAAACTGTTCGAAGGATTGACATTTAGCCAACAATTATAATTAATTAAATAACATTAACACAACAATGTATGTGTGAACGTTTATTAAATCATTGTTAATTTAATAGCAGTTTTCGAAATTGATTTAAAACCGGCTTTGTCAAATGATTTGGACCTAAAAAGCTCAACGAATCAAATTAACTTCATTCTTTTTCTATATGTTTTTTAAACAATTAACTATTAAGTTACATGTATTTTTTTTAAAAGAAGTTTGTGAATTCTTAAAACATGTTTAAAAAAAAAATATCTAAAAAAAATTCTACAACTTTTATGGTTTAAAAAATTATTAAACTGAAAGAAGGCCATCAAAGCGAATTGAACCACTGTCATTTAAAATAATTTAAATAAATACTCTTTAGAATTTTTTGTTAGACATTTTTAACGATCTTTAATAATTATGGGCTAATTTTAAAATTGAAACGTAATGTGACGTTGAAAATTTTTCACGATTTTTTTTTTAAGATCTTTTTATAAAATTTGTCTTTTTTATGATTTTAAACAACAATTTAATAATTTTTTACTAGAGGCATATTTTGCAAATGCACATTTTTAATTCTTATAGCAATTCATATAAATCAAACACTTTAGCAATTTATTCTACCAAGGCAAACGAGAACAGAATGTCTTTCTAGGACAACTAGCGGGACGTTTAGATTAAATCAACTAATTCAAATGCCATAGGTAAATTTAAATAAATCACAACAATAATAATCACGGCAATTGCAAATAGAACAAACATATTTGAAGTAGACAGAAAAAAATCTAACAAAGCAGAACAAATTAACTTGTTTTTTTTTTCTTTAATATAAACAAAAGTTTACAATGTTTACACTCGAAGAAAAATGTAATTGTAATGAAAAGAAAATTTTAAAATGTCTAGCATTTTGAAGTATTTTTTTAAACTGTTTTGCTGGGTTTGAGTGATGAAAGCAAGAAAATAAATGGCCGTATTTGGCGAAGAAGAATATATTTTTTCCAGTTCATACATCCGCTATTTAAATCTTCAAAATTAATGAGTAAAAGTTCGGATTGCTTCTTCACTCACACATTCGTGAAATATAGCTTATACGTATTATTTTCTCATTCTAAATGGAAAATGGCCCAATGGTAAAAATCTACCAACAATTAAAAGGTTAATGGGTATTTTGAGGAGGTCAACGGTTCTCCCTGGAAACAAGGTAGCGAAAGCATTTGTATTTCTCTGAGAAAAGTGTATTGAGCCAATAAGAGTATAGATTGAGAAATAGAGATATTCCCATCCATTTTTTTATGTATTATTTCTGTTAGATCATTTTATTTTTTTTTTTCATATTCATGGCTCAAATTTTTATCCGAATATTTAATTAATTTTTGATTAACTGTATCCGCCACTTATCTGACGAAATGCTATTTGATATGATTTTAATTCGCACAAATGGTTTCAAAAGTACAACACAAAAATATAAACTAAAAATATATTTTTGAGTTAAACAAATTTTCGAGGTTAATAAAGTTTCCACCGTTTGATAACTTTTCACCGTCTGTTGAACACAATATGAGACATTCATTTAATTTTGTAGCAGCAATTTAATCAAAACTAAAAATAAAATTAAATTAAAAATACATTCTTGGAGGAAAAGTAAATTTCTGGATTAAAAACATTTTTTGAAATAAAAGCAAAAATATATTATTAAACTAAAAAATAGAAATATTTAAAAACTAAAATAAATTAGTGAAGTAAAAAGTAAAAAGATAGTTTATTTCAAAAGTAATTAAAATTTTCAAGTAAAAGTTTATTTTTGAAGTAAAAATACATTTACGATGCACAAACAATTTTTTTTGAGGTTAAAATACATTTTTGAAATAAAAATACACATTCGAAGTAGAATACATTTTTATAGTTAAACTAAATTGTTATAGTAAAAATATATTTCTAATTTTATATTTGCATATATTTGAAGTAAAAATAAATTTTTGATGTAAAAATACATTTTGATGTAAAATACTTTTCTGAAGTAAAAATTTTTTTGGTTAAAATACATTTTTGCAGTAAAAATACACATTTTAATAGTAAAGATACATATTTATAGTGAAACAAATTTTTATAGCAATAATTTATTCTTATATTTATACATATATATTTGAAGTAAAAATAACTTTTTGATGTAAAAATACAATTTTGATGCAAAAATACATTTATGAAGTAAAAAAATTTGTTTCAGGTTAACATATATTTTTGAATTAAAATACACATTTTAATAGCAAAAATACATATTTATAGTTAAACAAATGTTTATAGTAAAAATGAATTTTTATTTTTATATTTGTATATATTTGAAGTAAAAATAAATTTTTTATGTAAAAATACATTTTGATGTAAAATACTTTTCTGAAGTAAAAATTTTTTTTTGAGGTTAAAATACATTTTTGCAGTAAAAACACATTTTAATAATAAAAATACATATATATAGTAAAACAAATTTTTATAGCAATAATTTATTTTTATATTTATATATATTTGAAGTAAAAAAAAAAATAACTTTTTGATGTAAAAATATATTTTCGATGTTAAATACATTTCTGAAGTAAACAATTTTTTTGAGGTTAAAATACATTTTTGAAGTAAATACACATTTTAATAGTAAAAATACATATTTAGAGTTAAACAAATTTTTATAGTAAAAATAATTTTTATTATATTTCTTTACAATTGAAGTAAAAATAAAATTTTGATGTAAAAATACATTTTGAGGTAAAAATTTGTTTGAGGTTAAAATACAATTTTGAAGTAAAAATACACATTTTAATAGTAAAAGTACATTTTTATAGCAAGACCAATTTTTAAAGTAAACATGAAATTGTGTTTTTATATTTGTATATATTTAAAGTAAAAATAAATTACTGATGTAAAAATACATTTTTGAAGTAACATATATTTTTACTTTGAATTTGCAATTGGAAAAAAATAAAATGCATTTTTATAGTAAAAATAAAAATTTGATAGTAAAGTATTGAAATAAAAATACATTTTCGAGTATTAAAAATATTTTTGAGGTTAATATACTTTTTTTTTGAAGTAAAATGTATTTAATTCGAATGTGCAATTCGAATAAAAACACATTTTTGTACGAAAAGTTTTTATTGTGTAAGGTAAACTTCATTTTATAGCAAAAATTTTTTATTTGAGTAAAAATTAGTTTTATAGTAAAAATTTCCGTAGTATTAAACATATTTTTGTGTTAAAATATATTTTTAAAGTAAAAATACATATTTGAAATAAAAATAAATTTTTATAGTTAAAACTAATTGGACCCGGTAAACGTGGTTTTGCCCTCAATGAATTTTTTATTTTAGTTAGAATCTGTATATACCTATATAAAAAAATGTTTGTGCATTTGTTAATATTAATTGAAAACTGCTAAAGAAAAAACCATGTTTTATTTATGAAAATGAAAATAAATATTTATTGTAACATACATACATATAGGAATGACCAATATATTTCTATTATTGTAATGCTAAAGAGTGAACAATATTTTTAGTTTCATTATTCTCGCAGTAAATGAATAAATTTGCTGGTTTTTTCCGACACGGGAACATGCCACATATAGTTGCCCGTGGGAAAAACAACTGTTTTCGAGGTCCAAACCATATATTTGCAATGATTGTCCTTGAAATTTATTAATTTATAAGTTTATTATTATTATAGGAATTCTTGGCCGCAAAACGTGTTCTCTTTTATATTTTCCTTTGAGAATTGTGGCCTCAATAACATTGGAAATTATTCTCTCAACAGTTAACCTGGTTTCATTACATAGTCTCGGAGCGTTGAGGTTACGTAACAAATTATTGGAGAATCAACTTTTAATTTTAATAAAGGTGCGGTATACCGGGCACATCAATGAATCCAAAAATTCTGTTGAATAACTGACTGCTTCATTTTCTTCAACAACACTATCCATAGAATTGAAAGAAAACGTTTCGGAATCAATCATGTTCTAAATAACAACATTAATATTATCGACATCGACATTTTTTGCGGCTAAAATAGCTCTTTCGCTTAATCGATCATGTTTACGATATTGATTTTGAATATCGGGGAATACATTTTCAATTAATTCATCGCGTGACGATATAAATTGACAAAAATCTTGTGGATATTTTAATAGTTTGACTGGTTGGGTTAATACTGATTTCACCATTACCCAGATCAAGTAGTTGTTTTGAAAATTGGTCAGCCATTGGACCATTTTGTAATCGCACTCGCATGTTTGTTGTTAATTTTATAGTTTGAACGCTACTCCATAATGTTGATAGGTTGATTTTGGTATCCACCACCAAAAAGTCTTTCATTGCCTTTCAAATCTTTTAAAGTTCTATGTAATGCTTCTAAGGAATGTTTGTGAGCCATGGTACATTCATTCCAAATAATAATATTGCATTTTTGCAGAAATTTTGCCATACCGGAATGTTTTTTGATATTACAAATGGCATTCTCATTTGTTTGTACGTTTAACAGTGATTTGAGTGCTGAATGAGCTGTACGACCACCATGCAATAATGTTGCTGCTATTCTGGCGAAGCAATAGCCAATGCAATTTTTCCTTCCTTTTTGGTTAGAATATTTATATATAAAAATGTTTGTGAATTTTGTCACTTATAAAATTTAAATAAATTTGACAGCTCATTATTTTTCGAACGCCAGCGCCATCTACTGGGCCCAACAAAAACATTTTTGGCATTATCTACATACATATATGTACATTGTTAGTTTCAGTAAAATCGCACCGTCAATAAGAATATTCGAAATAATTTTACCCCAGCGCCACCTCTCGGGTCCATTTATACGCACAAAAAATTTCTTATGACGAAACATACATACATTCTGAATTGCAGTCAAATCGCACTGAAAATAAGAATTTTGTTTATAACTTGACCCCAACACCAGCTAGAGGGTTAAAATTAAAAAAAAAAACACAGAAGAGCTCGAACCGAACATATAGTGCAAAACCTAGCTCAACTGTTCTTATGGTTCCGAAGATCATTCGATACAAACAAATGCACCAACGTTTTTATATATATAGATATATTTTTATAAAAATGTAAAAATATATTTTTCTTTTTAAAATACTATAATATTTTAAAAAAATTTACTATAACATTTTTATAAAAATGTAGTAAAATATATATTTTTGCAATAAAAAATGTATGGTTGCCTTTTATTTAACAATGTATTTTTACTACAGAAATATGTTTTACATTTTTATAAAAATGTATTTTTACTATAAAAATTTATTAAAAATACAACTTTATAGTAAAAATGCATTTTTATAGAAAAAATATATTTTTATTTATTTTTTTATAGCAAAAATATTTGTTTTTATAGAAAAAATATTTTTATAGTAAATATATATATCGTTTACTATAAAAAAATATATTCTTACGTTAAATAAAAACTTTTTTTTGTTTTTATATTAAAATTTTTATTATTCCAATATTTCCAATATTACGTTCGAAATGTTGGAATAATAAAACTTTTAATATAAAAACAAAAACGAGTTTTTATTTAACATGGACATACGCATTTTACCACACAAAGGTCGCAATAATCATCATTATTATATCTTACTATAAAAGATAAATTTTTACTACACAAATTTTTTGTGTAAATAAAATATAAATAGAAATTATTTATAGTAAAAGTTGTCATAGTAAAAATAAATTTATATAGTACAATTATATTTTTATAGTAAAAATATATTTTTATAAAAATATTTTTATGATAAAATAAAAATATATTTAAAAAAAAAAATAAAAATATATTATTTATAAAAAAATAAATTTTTATAAAAAAAATACATAAAATTTTTAAATAAAATATAAATAGAAATTTATTTACAGTAAAAATTGTCATAGTAAAAATAAATTTTTATAGTAAAATTATATTTTTTAGTTAAAATATATTTTTATAAAAAAATAAATATATTTAATCCTTATTTACAATTTGAAAGTTATTCGGCCTTTATTAAATAAAAATAAAAATATATTTTTTATAAAAAAATTAATTTTTATAAAAAAATACATTTTTATACACGTACACACATTTTTATAGCTAAATGAATTTTTATAGTGTTTTTTTACAGTAAAAATATATATGCACACATAGAGTTAAAATATATATTTTTATAAAAATATTATAGTAAAATGAATATTTTTGCCATAAAAAATAGATTTTTATCTTTTTTTTTTTTAATAATTTAGTTTTATATAGAAATATATTTGTACAATTTAAAAAAAAAAATTTATTTTTACTATAAAAAATTATTTAAAAATACTTTGTATACTAAAAATAAAAGACAATTTTATAGTAAAAATAAAATTTTATAGAAATAACAAATATTTATAGAAAAAATATATTTTTATAGTAAAAATATTTGTATAGTAGAAATATAAATTTTTACAAAACAAAAACTATATAGTTTTGTAGTAAATATATATATTTTTAATAACAAAAATATTATATTTTTACTTAAAAAAATATATTTTTATATATTAAAAAAAATGTTTTTTTATAGTCAAATTTATTTTTATGGTATTTCTTTTTATAGTAAAAATAAATTTTTAAAGTAAAATTACATTTTTATAGCAAAAATACATTTTTATAGTAAAAATACATTTTTATAGTAAAAATACATTTTTATAGTAAAAATACATTTTTATAGTAAAAATACATTTTTATAGTTAATTAAATTTTGTTAGAAAAAATTAATTTTGGTGATAGAAAAATTAATTTTCATATAAAAAATTCATTTTCATAGTAAAAATACATGTTTACAGTAAAATAACATTTTTATATTAAAAATAAATTTTTATAATAAAAATACATTTTTAAAGTAAAAATAAATTTTGTTAGAAAAAATTAATTTTGGTGGTAGAAAAATTAATTTTCATATTAAAAATTTATTTTTATAGTAAAAATAAACCATACATCTTTATAGAAAAATACCACCTTTTGGTGTAGAAAAATTAAATTTTGAATAGTAAAAATACATTTTTATAGTAAACCATAAATTTTTATAATAAAAATACATTTTTATAGTAAAAGTAAATATTTTTAGAAAAAATTAATTTCGGTGGTAGAAACATTAATTTTCATATCAAAAATACATTTTTATAGTAAAAAAACATTTTTGCAATAAAAAATAATTTTTACAGTAAACCATTCATTTCATAGTAAAAATAAATCTTTATAGAAAAAATTCATTGTGGTGGTAGAAAAATTAAATTTTCATAGTAAAACTGCATTTTTATAGTAAACCATTCATTTTTATAGTAAAAATACATTTTTATAGCAAAAGTAAATGCTTTGAGAAAAAATTAATTTCGGTGATAGAAAAATTAAATTTTCATAGTCCGAATACATTTTTATAGTAAACTATTCATTTTTATAGTAAATATACATTTTTATAGTAGAAATAAATGTTTTTATAAAAAATTAATTTCGGTGGTAGAAAAATTAATTTTCATAGTAAAAATACATTTTGATAGTAAAAATATATTTTTATAGCAAAATAAAATTTTTATATTAAAAATATATTTTTATAATAAAAATTTATTTTTACAGTAAACCATTCATTTTTATAGTAAAAACACATTTTTATAGTAAAAATACATTTTTATAGTAAAAATACATTTTTATAGTAAAAATACATTTTTAAAGTAAATAACATTTTTATATTAAAAATACATTTTTTATAAAAAAAATTTTTTATAGTAACCATTCACTTTTATAGAAAAAATACATTTTTATAGTAAAAACAAATTCGTTTAGAAAAAATAAATTTCGGTGGTAGAAAAATTAATTTTCATATCAAAAATACATTTTTATAGTAAAAATACATTTTTACAATAAAAATTAATTTTTACAGTAAACCATTCATTTCATAGTAAAAATAAATCTTTATATAAAAAATTCATTTTGGTGGTAGAAAAATTAAATTTTCATAGTAAAACTACATTTTTATAGTAAACCATTCATTTTTATAGTAAAAATACATTTTTATAGCAAAAGTAAATGCTTTGAGAAAAAATTAATTTCGGTGATAGAAAAATTAAATTTTCATAGTACGAATACATTTTTATAGTAAACTATTCATTTTTATAGTAAATATACATTTTTATAGTAAAAATAAATGTTTTTATAAAAAATTAATTTCGGTGGTAAAAAAATTAATTTTCATAGTAAAAATACATTTTGATAGTAAAAATACATTTTTATAGCAAAATAAAATATTTATATTAAAAATATATTTTTATAATAAAAATTTATTTTTACAGTAAACCATTCATTTTTATAGTAAAAATACATTTTTATATTAAAAATACATTTTTATAGTAAAAATACATTTTTATATTAAAAATACATTTTTTATAAAAAAATTTTTTATAGTAACCATTCACTTTTATAGAAAAAATACATTTCTATAGTAAAAATAAATTCGTTTAGAAAAAATAAATTTCGGTGGTAGAAAAATTAATTTTCATATCAAAAATACATTTTTATAGTAAAAATACATTTTTACAGTAAAATAACATTTTTATATTAAAAATGCATTTTTATAATAACAATTCATTTTTACAGTAAACCATTCATTTTTATAGTAAAAATACATTTTTATAGAAAAAATTCATTTTGGTGGTAGAAAAATTAAATTTTCATAGTAAAAATACATTTTTGTAGTAAAAATATATTTATATATTAAAATACATTTTTAAAGTAAAATAACACTTTTATATTGAAAATAAATTTTTTTAATAAAAATTCATTTTTACAGTAAACTATTCATTTTTATAGTAAAAATAATTTTTTTAGAAAAAATTAATTTCGGTGGTAGAAGAATTAATTTTCATATTAAAAATAAATGTTTATAGTAAAAATACATTCTTACAGTAAAATAACATTTTTATATTAAAAATACATTTTTGTAACAAAAATTCAGTTTTATAGTAAACCATTAATTGTTATAGCAAAAATACATTTGTATAGTAAAAATAAATTTTTACAGTAAACTATTCATTTTTATAGTAAAAATACATTTTTATAGAAAAAATTTATGTGGTGGTAAAAAAATTAAATTTTCATAGTAAAAATAAATTTTTATAGTAAAAATAAATTTTTATAACTACATTTTTAAAGTAAAATAACATTTTTATATCAAAAACACATTTTTATATCAAAAGCACATTTTTATATTAACAAAAATTTTTATAATAACCGTTCATTTTTATAGTAAAAATACATTTTTATAGTAAAAATAAATTTTCTTATAAAAAATTAATTTTGGTGATAGAAAAATTAATTTTCATATTAAAAAATACATTTTTATAGTAAAAATACATTTTTATAGTAAAATAACATTTTTATATTAAAAATACATTTTTATAATAAAAATTCATTTTTACAGTAAACCATTCATTTTTATAGCAAAAATACTTTTTTATAGAAAAAATTCATTTTGCTGGTAGAAAAATTAAATTATTATAGCAAAAAATTTGGTGGCATTAAAAATTAAGTTTTTGAAGTAAAAGTACATTTTTGACGTAAAAATTAATTTTTGGCGTATTAAATACATTTTAGAGTTCAAATACATATTCGAAGTAAAAATACATTTTCATAGTAAAAAACATGTTTGTAATGAAAAAAAAAAAATTTGGTTAAAAAATTTTTTCGAGGCACTAAAAATAAATTTTTGAACTAGAAATAAATTCTTGAGCTAAAATTAAATTTTTAGACTTAAAACACTTATTTCAAGTAAAAATACATTTGTGTGCCTACTTTTGACTTTGTGACATATACACTGACACCAAAAAAATTGCCTCAACTGAACTCCCGTTAAAAACAAAACAAGTTGTCAAACGAAACAAATTTTGTATTTAAGATGTAAAATGGCAACAATAAATGACATTAATAATGACAGAGTATAAATAAATTTTTGAAGTAAAAATAAAGTTTTGATGTGAAATTATTTTTTGTTGAGGCTAATAAAATTTTCAGAGTATATGACTATAAATGTAACAACATATCACTTATAATTTTTAATCCAATTGATAGGATTTAATTGGTTTAGGTACAAAAATTTGGAACAAATTGCAGAGGAATTCAAAGTTCGCTTTATATGGTCCTCGATTTATAATTTTGAAGGGAATAAAAAAAGTTGTTTGTTGAATCAAATTAGATTTAGCCAAATAAACTGGAAAGAAGGCTTTTTTTTCATTCTTATTTAGTGGATAACAATAGACATTTGCTCATTTGGATGGTGTTTTCATTTTTGAGCGTTTCATATACACTTGCATTACAAATTATATACATACGTATTTTTCATAGTAATTATATAAATTGCAGGTGATTTGTTTTAAGACTGAAAAAAATTCCAAGACTTAAGAATGTAAATAAAACACACCTTTATTTAAAGATTTATATCAATAAACGAGTAAAAGTTAAAATAAAAAAAAATACTAAAAACCATCAAACATGACTTTTTTCAAGATTATGGCTTAAGCGAGGTAGTCGAATAGTCGAGTAGTCGATTAAAATGAATGTTTCTTAAAGTAATTAAATTCTTAACTCTGTATTTATTAACACTTTAAATGTAACTGATTGTTTTTTTTTTTAATCTTTTATAGCACATAAACGAAAAAAAAAAATTTAAAGCCATAGACGTGACGTGATCTTGAGAAATTCTTAAGATTATTTTACGTACGCGTACATCATGGCTTTTGAAATCTACATATCATTGAGTGTTTGTAGTTTTTTTCCTTCAGAATACATTCTAAATAGCTGTAAGCTATAAAATATAATTCAATATCGTTTGTTTGTATAATTATTAATTGTTATTATTCTTAAAGACCACTGGTAACTTTGTTTTTTGGAATTTTATATGGTTTTTTTTTCTTGATTTATTGTGTGTTCTTAAGATATCGATTTTATCTGGTATTTGTATGAAATCATGCATTACGAGTGTTTTGAAAGAAACATACTAATTTAAATTATAATTAATACAATCAAAGCTTTCACTTATGAAAAAGAATAATAGAACTTTGATTCTTTTTCATTTTGCTAATTATAATAAAATTCCCAGAATAAAATTCCTAAAAAATCACTTAAATATGCAATGCAAATCAAATTATCTTAATGAGAAAAATATTTAAAAAACTAAAAACTAAATATGTTAATTCATTTTATATATAAAATTTTAATATCATGCAATCTAAAAGTAAAAAAAAAAAAAACCATTTAAGCGTTAAAATATTTAAATAAATTTTAAAATATTCTCAGGACCTTGGTGCGAATAAACAAAGATAATGGCCATTATTTTTCCAGCTATTTCAACATTAAATCTAAAATTTTTTTATTTGCTAGTTTGATCATAAATCCCCTTAAAACTTCTTTAAATACTTTTACGTGAGTTGAATTCAGGTCAACTGACGTTTATTGGTGGCTTTTTTTATTTTATTAATTTCTTGTTTTTGCATAATTGCAAATTCAGTTTACGGCTGTTGTTTTGTTGGTTCACTCACACACACATATACACACAAATTATATTGACAACAAATTATTTGGAAATTTATTGCATTTTTTTTTTTTATAAAATTTTGCATTACAGAACATGTTTTTGGGCTATGTATCGTTTTTTGTTTATTTTTTGTCATCGCTTCCATCATTAAACTTGCAACAAATTATTGTTAAATGACGCTTAAACTTTAGCAGGGAGTTTAACAACCTCAAAACTTTCAATGAAAAACAAGCCATAACAAATTTCGAAACTGGCAAGTTTTGATAACAACTTTTAAGGTATTTGAATTGGAAGAGTTGAAAGAATACTTGGGAATAGAAATAAATAAAACTTTTTAGCAATACTGTGAAATTGATGGGAGATTTTTTTAACTCAAAAAAGTAAAATTTTTTATACCCTCCACACCAGTGTGCAGAAGGTATATAAGTTTGTCAAACCATTTGTAATAATTAGATAAAAACCTGGACCCCATAACATACTCGTTTACACATTCTTGAGCTGAAATAACGATGTCCATCTGTCCGTCTGTGGAAATCACGAATACTTCCTCAATAGAACACGTGGGTAGCTAATCTTTAGTGAATATGATTCATTGACATCATGAGTAGGTTGTCATTTAAAATCATCAAAATCGGTTCAATAGATCCCGGTATTTCAATAAAAATTAAAAAAAAACTCGAAAAATATGATTCTTTTATGTTGGTCTTGTTATCGTTGTTATTCTGTTTTAATTTCTGTGTGGTAACTGTAATTGTTGTTGTTGTTGTGGTCGTTGTTTTTGTAGCATTTGCTTAATGAGTGTGTGTATATCGTTTTACTCCATGTGTCCCACCAGCTTAGTCTGTATTGTATTTTTACATTGAAACCTTTTACAAAATTTAAAATTTTCCAATTTTGTTTTTGTTTTTTTAATAATTTCGCGTTAAGTCATAAAATTATGTTTTTTTTTTTGCGAATTCAATCTTTGGTGTATTTTCAATCGAGGCATAACAAATTTGTTACAAAAAATACATAAAAAAATAGATAAACCAAAAAAAGTATTTTTTCCCGAGATGCCAAAACAATGGAAACTTTTAAACTTATCCACCAGAGTTGATTAACACAATAAAAATTGAAGATGGCATGAAACAAAATGTATAAAATCTTAACCGTTATTTAAATATGTTTAGATTCTGACGTTTTCTTTCAGCTGTTTTTTTTAAACACAATTGTGTTTTTCAATGATTTAATCTTATAATTAATTAATTATTAAAAATTAAAAAAAAAAAAAAGTTTTGTGAAGAGTTAAATACCAGAATAATAGATGATTTTACTGCTGATCTTAAGCAAAAGAGAAAGATTCTATGAAGAGGTTTATAATTTCAAAAATGATCAAGAAATTTCGTGATAGAGGTACGGTGGCGACTCAACATAATGGCGCAGGCCCCCTAAAACGAGTCAAAGACAGGATAATTTGATGGTAAGAGAGTTTGAAAAATATTACAAAATTCTACCTAAAGCGGTCATTAACAATCTGAAACTCAAAATATGTCTCGATCTGTTTGCCGATGAGCAATTCAAGCTAATCTTGGTTGTTATTGTTCTATCAAGAAACCACTGATAACAGAGAAAAATCATCGTCTGGTTCGCATAAATGTTGCAAAAGAACACATGAACTGGTCAAGACGGAATTGTAGTACTGCTATCATTTCAGATTAGTCCAAGTTTAACTTAAGAGACCATGAACGTTTATACGACGACCATAGTGAAAAAACCTAGTTTTAATATCTATAATATTAATAGGCTAGGCGATTTCTTGTGACCGCTTCAACGCTTTTAGATATCAACCGATTTTGACAAAAAATATACCATTTGAAAAGTATGTCTTTGCAGATGTCCACCATATTTACAGATGTACAACACCTGGTATATTTTTTTGGAGTAATATTCATTTAATTTGCTACTAACACATACATAAAACACATACTGTGTGTGTGTTTATTATAAATATCAAAAGCCCTGTGTTGAAATGTGAATTGGCTAAAATTTATAAGCATACCTTTAGGCTTTTATAAAATTATTTATTAACACACCCATTTATATATCTTTTGTGTGTTCAGCAAATATTTATACTGAAATTTAATGAATTTTATTTAAATATTCATAAATTTATATATGTGTATATACCTAAACCATGGTCTTAGGTCCAACTAATAGGATGTATAAACCAAATTTGATTGTAATGAATTTGTTGCCTGTATCAGATGTCACTTTTTTATACGGTAATTTGGTTGTACTGAACTAATTTTGAGAAAAATCTATGGAATATTTTTGTTTTCTGATAGATTTAAGATTTAAGATTTTAGATTTAAGGTCGGGAAGCAGATTTATATGGGCACTATAACTTTGAATGGCCCTACAGCGTTTATTTTTGGAATAGTGATGTACACAAAATTTGACCGAGATCTTAATAATCTGAATCTTCAGTCAATCTCATAGGGGTCATTCGTATGAGCGAGTTTCATCAATTTTAATAACGATCGTCGTATGGCTGTTAAAAACTTATATGCCAAATTTCTTCAAAGTACAAGGTTTACAGGGACACACAGACAGGCAGGGGGGCACTGTGGCTGAAATTTTGATTTGATTGGCCAAAAGTCTAATTTTTTCACCGATTTTTAAAATCTTAAAGCCATTTTGTAGCTAATATATCCAAATTAAAGCAGCCAAAAAATTAGGTCAAAGTATTGCTAATAGTGGGAGTGGCATCCTGTTAAACTCAACTGTTTTTTAATTTCAGAAAAAGGTGATTTTTTTTTTGTTTTTTATCAAAAATAAAGATAAATATAAGTATTTAGTATAAGAAATGTATAATTTATGAAATCGTACAAGTAACAAGAATATCATCCTTAAATTTCAATTGAATCGGACTGTCCAAGGAACATTTGGAAAAGCTCTTGAATTTTAATATGAATATTAGGGTGGCCCTTAATAAAAAAAATGTTCAAATTCTCGGTCCCACCCCCTAGATATATGTATGTGAAAAGTAAAAAAACTAAGAAATACAAAGTTTTGGGTCAATCAAAGAAATTTAGAGGGGCCTCATCGCGACTGAAAATTTCAAGTGTGTTTATAGGGAAAATATGACTTTTTTCAGATTTTACGAAAATATCATCCTATAGTTTAATTTTTTCGCCAAGTTGTTATATGAATCGATATCGATACTAAATTATCTTTTAAAAAAGCTATATAACTTCAAAATCAAATCAAAAGTCGCCAAGAAATAACAAATGCCCCAGACCACTTTTGTGGCAAAAAACTCTAGGTCATAAAATGTGTTGAAACTTTTTTCAACTTTACCAAATTGATTACAGCCATAATTTTTTTTTTTGGTTTCTATACCTATATATATTCAGATATGAAGTGCTATTTCATTAACATGTTGTTAACCTGTTGCGAAATGAGACCAAAGATGGAAAATATTTTTGATAAAATTTTGAAAACTCCTTTTTTAAATATTAAAAAATTTTCTTAAACAAAATTTCAAAAAATGAATCTGGCACTTTAAAGTTTTGTTAAATATGTGTAAGAGATTAACTGTGTGAATTTTTAAGTAAATTCCTCTGCCAGAATTTTTTTTTTACAAAGAACTTTTTTTTTGCGGATTTCGGAAATAATGAGTTTTTTGTGAAATATTCATTAAGAGTACTCTTTCTAAATACTTTGTATCAAAAACTTATAAGTTTTCTACTTTTAAATGTTATATTTCATCTTAATAGCCTAGGGTTTCTGATAATAATTAACCCTTTTGGACTTTGGGTCGCATATGACCCCAAGACAATTTATTCAAAAAAAATCAAATATTTTGTAAGTGCTGTCGAATTTTTAGATGTGACGCTTAGAATATAATAACCAAATGTGCAAGTCTTTCAAGCTAAAAATTTGGAATAAATCGAACAACGCTAACCCATTCCTTGCCGAGGCTAAACTTTGAATTTTAGCATATTTAAATAAATTAATTGTTCTAGTAAACTAGATGAGACCCTTACTATGGGTTGGGAAATAAAATTGTGATATATTTTACCGATTTTTATGATTTGATGATTATAATGATTTAATAATTTAGACTTGGCTCCACAAATGACCCCAAGCTAGTATAAGACGATTAAGTCAAAAAATTGAAATATTTTGCAAATACTACTGAATTTTGGATCATTTTAACCGTAGGAGCACATAAAGGTAAGTTTTCGTAAAATATAGCACAATTTTGTTTCCCAACCCATAATAAGGGTTTCATCTAGTTTACTAGAAAAATTAATTTTTTAAATATGCCAAAATTCAAAGTTTGGCTTCAGCAAGGAATGGGGTAATGTTCTTCGATTTATTAAAAATTTTTAGCATAGAAGATTTGCACATTTGGTTATTATATTTTAAGCGTCACATCTAAAAATTCAACAGCAATTACAAAAAATTTGTCTTTTATTAGCTTGGAGTCATATGTGAACCCAAGTCCAAAAGGGATAATGGGGTCATATAATTTTTTTCCGAAACCTTAGGCTACTAAGATAGAATATAACATTTAAAAGTAGAAAACTGATAACTTTTTGATAAAAAATGTTTAGAATATTTCAGAAAAAAAAACTAATTTCTCTCGAAATCCGCAAAAAAAAATTACTTGTAAAAAAATTTCTGGCACAGGAAATTACTTAAAAATTCACACAGTTAATCTCCAACATATACTTAACAGAACTTTAAGGTGCGTGCCAGATCCATTTTTTAATATTTTGTTTAAGAAAATTTTTTAAAACTTAAAAAGTAGTTTTCAAAATTTTATCAAAAAAATTTTCCATCTTTGGTCTAATTTCGCCATAAGTTGAAAATGTGCTCTGAATGTTCCTAGGTATAGAGACCAAAACCAAATTATAAAGCCATAATTTATTTCTTAAAGTTGAAAAAATTTCTGTCAAATTTCACGACCTTGTTTTTTTTTTTGGCACAAAAGTGGTCTGGGGCATTTGCTATTTCTTGGCGAGTTTTGATTTGATTTTGAAGTCGTATAGCTGTTTAAAGAGATAATTTAGTACTGAAATCGATTCATATAACAACTTGTCGAAAAAATTATACCATAGAACGAAATTTTCGTAAAATCTGAAAAAAGGCATATTTTCCCATGTAGGCAAACTTGAAATTTTCAGTCCCGTTGATGCACCTCGAAATTTTTTCTAATTTACCCAAAACATTGTATTTCTCCGTTTTTTGATATTCACATATTTTTTAGGGTTGGGACTTTAAATTCGAACACTTTTTAATATATATATTAAAAAACATTGAAAGTAAAAAATTTAATGAGAAAAAAAACTTCCTAGAATTTGCACTATAATTTCGAGTGCTGGGCTCTGCTGGAACGAGTATACAAATAATACTGTTAACTTTGGTGGTGTCTATTATTATCGCATAGGACTACTTTTCGGGCTGAGGAATGTGTCCAGTTCATGTAGTAAAAAATACTCCAACTGGAATTGGATACAAGCAAATTATAAACGACGTAGTGTATCCACATGCAGAGGAAAATATGTCCCTGGTCTGGAAGTTCTAACAAGACAATGACCCAAAACACACCTCCAAATTTGTAACTAAATGGCTAGAATCTAATGGTCAGCCCAATCACCAGATCTCAATCCCATAGAAAATCTATGGGAAATTGTAGATCGCAAAATACGGGTATGAAATTACACAAACAAGACAGATCTTATAGAGGCAGTTAATTCATCAACAATTTAAAAATATTGAAAAAAAAAAAATACCGGCGAAGTTTTCAATTATTGTATAGTAAAGGTTTCCAATGTTTTGTCAACAGCATAAAAATTAATACTTTTGTTTTTTAATCTTTTTCTGAAGTTATTTCATGTTAATATTTTCTTTTTTTTTAAATAAATAAAAGATACAACGTTTTAAATTAGTAAAATTGTTCAAACCGTTCAAGTCGTCAAAAAATTTATTTTCTTAAAAGTTTCCCTTCTTTTGTCGCTCACTGTATACTAGGGCGGGTCGATTTGTAGAAAGACAAAAAAATAGCTCAAGTGACAAGGAAAATCATATTCTAGGGATCAAAATAAGCAACTTTGGCCAAGGAACCATACCTCTAAAACGAATTCTGATGTCCCTACTTTTGACCTGTCTGTGTGTGTGTCTGTCTGCCATGGCGCAACCACATTCCCCCTCATGCAATTGATCTGAAACTTGGACCATAGTCTTGTTGTGGCTACAGATTAATTTTGGGGTAGTCATGCAGAGTCACGCATAGTCACGGAGTGATCTAAAAGTTATTTACCCTCATCCGATCGATCTTTTTGAATAACATATAGTCAAGGCGTATGATTTTTATTTATTAGCAGAGTAGAAGATACGTATACGTATGAGTGTTAATTTTATTATTAACCCTTCGGTTAGCGGGAAGGTCCCTGGGGACCTTTTACATTTTCAGACTGAAATTACTCCTATTTCGGCCACACTGTTACACTGTTTTCCAAAAATCGTTTAAAAGAAAATTCAAGGTGATACGCCCAATAGTTTAGTTTTTATAGAGGTTTAAAGGTAAGTAGTACGGGAACGCATGACAAGGTCCGTAGGGACCTTGTACTGAAATTACAAGAAATCATTAAGACATAAACTTTATTTTGGCTTCTTTTTAGCAGTTTTATTGTTTGAACACATTTTAAACGAGTTCTTCGAATTTAACATTTGTTTTATTACCTTCTAATACTAATCTCTATTTGTAGATATACGCGGATGTCCAAGCTAGAACACAAGTAGGCAACGAAAAGGGTATAAATGCGATTATAGTTTCGTAAGCAGCTGTTTTATAAAAATTAATTATGTTAGTAAAAAAAAAAAAATATTTTAATTTATTTATCAACACTTTAATTAAAAAACAATAATAAAATAAAACAAAAATTTTAAAATGTCTTTTTCATAGAAAATGTCATATTAACAAAAATAGGTCCCTACGGACCTTGTCATGCGTTTAAGGGTACCAGAAGTGTTGCAAGACGGAGAGTTAAATCAAACATAGTCAGCCCAATTCTAAACAAAAAATGGTGATTTTTGAAATGTTTGTATGGGGAACCCCCAAGGGGTTTGGGGCATGGGTGGGTCGGCCCTCCAAAGCTAGTGGGAGTCGATCATACATTTGGGCTCGATTGGGGCACTCTAAATGGGACAAAGGGAGACAGACAGACAGACAGGTCAAAAGTGGGAACATCAGAATTCGTTTTAGAGGTATGGTTCCTCGGGCAAAGTTTCTTATTTTGATCCCTAGAATACGATTTTCCTTGTCACTTGGACGATTTTTATATCGACCCGCCCTACTGTATATTCTCTAACTCTCATGTTATTATTAGTAACACATTCAAGTATTTGACGGATAACTTGTAAATCGGATTTTATCAATTGATTTTTATTTTTTTAAGTGTAAACATCTATGCGGTCAGAGGGGTAAAAATCTATTTCACAATACAATCACAGAAACAGCGTAAGGGAAAATCGGTGTTAGGTATATGTAAGTGTATTGGTGCAAAGAATATGATTTAAGTTTATTTAGCTGATTCAACAACCATGAATGTATAGCAAACAACTGCAACCATCAAGTATAACAACCATAGCAGTTGCTTGCTATACATAGATGGCGCTTACTGTTTGATTTTAATTGAAGTGTAAATAGATTTTTACACATCTCCCCTGTGATCGGAATCATATAGTTTTTTTTTATACCCTATAGCACTATGTGGTTTGGGTATAATGACTTTGTGCTGCTGTTTGTAACTACCAAAAATAATTGATCTAGACCCATCTTCTATTATACCGATCGAATCAGAATCACTATCTGATTCGATTTAACGATGTCCGTCCGTCCGTCCGTCTGTGTGTCCATGTAAAGCTTGTAATCAAACTACAGGTCGGAAATATGAATATATTTTGATGAAATTTGGTATATAAGCTCTTATCGGCCATGGGATGAACGCTGTTGAAATTGGTGGGAATCGGTCCATGTTCAGACCTAGCCCCCGTACAAATGACCCCTATGAAATCGACTTAAATTGCCATAAGATCCAAATTATCATATAAATCTTAGTCAAATTGGGTTTGTATGTGTTTATTACATCCATTAATCAGTAGTCCAAAAATGATGCCTGTGGGACAACTCTTAGTCATAGGCCCCATATAGAGCTGTTTCCCGATCTTCACTTAAATCTATGAAAAAACAAAAATATTGCACTGATTCTTCTCAAATTTTGTTTGTATATATTTTTGCAAAATACAAGAGACTTTACCAAACATGGTCAGGATCGGTCTATTTTTGGGCCTAGTCCCCGTATAAATATAGCATCCGATATGAACTTTTTCATATCTGCAGCCGAAAAAATTAATAAAAATCCCACTCAAATTTGGTTTATGCTTATTTTCTATATCCAGTTAGTTGGGCCTGAGAAATAGGGTCTCTAAACACATGGTATAGGGTATCGTATAGTCGGTCTAGACCGACTATAATTTTCTTACTTGTTTTATTTTATAAAATGGCTTTAAACATAAGATGAATTATCACAAAGAGATATATTAATCTTATAAAGTCTAGAATAAAAAAAATAAAAATAAAATTGATATACACATTTTTTGTATAGCTTTTATAATTCACTAGCTGACCCGGCAAACGTTGTTTTGCCATATAACTTATTTCTATGCATCTCTGTATGGGTTTGATCCAGCCTATTTTTCACATAACTTCTCACACTCATCACTCTAAACTAACAGGTAGTTGTGCCACGCCCACTAACCCAATCGCGCCCATTTTTGGTAAGACTACTCACATTAACAACCGATTAACGTGCAGAAAGTTTCAATATTCTGGCCACCATTGTACCATGTATGGGAGGTGCCACGCCCACTGGTTTGATCCCACCCATTTTTCACATAACTTAACTCATACTCATCATTTGTGAATTCACAACTGGTTTCAAGATTGTCAGGTTTATAGTACTCCAGATAATATTTTTTGTAAGGGAGGTGCCAGGCCCACTAACCCAATCCCGCCCAATGTTGGTACGACTACTCACATTAACAACCAATTGACGTGCAGAAAGTTTCAAGACTCCGGCCATTCTATAGATATATGATTATATGTATTTACCATGTATGGGAGGTGCAACGCCCACTGGTTTGATCACGCCCATTTTTAGCCCGACTTCTCACATTAATAATTTATGTACTACTGCAAAGTTTCAGGACTCTTGCTATCATAGATATCCAGATATGTGATGTTAAAATTTTTTATATATGTGGGTGCCACGCCCACTTGAAAAATCAAAAAAAATATAGCCTATTTTTCCTTCCGGATACCCAGTTACCTACTTTTAAAAGTCAAGACGATCGGTCCAGTGGTGTATTCTCCTATAAAGCACAAACAAACATACAAACATACATCCATTTTTATACCCTATACCACTATGTGGTTTGGGTATAATGACTTTGTGCTGCTGTTTGTAACAACCAAAAATATTTGACCTAGACCCATCTTTAATTATACCGATCGAATCAGAATCACTTTCTGAGTTGATTTAACAATGTCCGACCGTCCGTCCGTCTGTGTGTCCATGTAAACCTTGTAATCAAACTGCAGGTCGCAAATATGAATGTATTTTGATGAAATTTGGTACATAAGCTTTTATCGGCCATGGGATGAAAGCTATTGAAATTGGTGAGAATCGGTCCATGTTCAGACCTAGCCCCCATACAAATTACCCATATGAAATCGACATAAATTGCCATAAGATCCAAATTGTCATATAGATCTTACTCAAATTGGGTTTGTATGCGTTCATTACATCCACTAATGAGTAGTTCAAAAATGATCCCCTTGACCCCATATAGAGCTGCTTCCCGATCTTCACTTAGATCTATCAAAAAACAACAATATTGCACTGATTCTTCTCAAATTTTGTTTGTATATATTTTTGCAAAATACAAGAGACTTTACCAAACATGATCAGGATCGGTCCATTTTTGGACCAAGTTCCTATATAGATATAGCATCCGATATGAACTTTTTCATATCTGCAGCCAAAAAAATTAATAAAAATCCCACTCAAATTTGGTTTTTGCTTATTTTCTATGTCCAGTTAGTTGGGCCTAAGAGATAGGGTCTCTAAACTCATGGTATAGGGTATCGTATAGTCGGTCTAGACCGACTATAATTTTCTTACTTGTTATATTTAATTTTGCAAATAATCGAATACTCGGTTTGTATCGATGTTATTTACATCACTATTTTCGTTAAATTTTTTTTTTAATATATATTTCTATTACGAATTTGAATGCTCTTAGAGTTTAAATGTTAATTGTCGACATCTATTTTAAAAATGGTAACCGTACCCAAAAACGGTTATAATATTGAGTTTAAGACACAGGTGGAGAGTACCAAAGATTTACTACTCTTCCTTGTTCAGAATCACTCTTATGATGCTATTTGTTTTTTTTTTAAATTCTTAACAGTTCGTTTATGAGCTAATTACTTTTTTCTATTCTTTAATTACACAATTATTCAAATTTTTTATTTAAATAATCTTTCTTTTGTTTCTCTTTTTAGTTTACTATTTAATTTGATTCACTTTCCACATAACAACGAGGAAAGGGTAAGTAGTAAGAGTTTATTACTATTTTTTTTTTTTAATTAAAATTAAAATGAAGTAATAAAAAGTACATACATATTCGTAGTCTTGCACAATAATTACATAGTAAAGCACTTACACAGTAGCAGAAGAAGAAAAAGAATGTTACGCATGCGTTGATTGTATCAAATCCATGAGAAATTTAAATTAACCGTAATAAAAGAAAATGTGAAAAGAGTTTTTATTAAGAATTTTGCTGCAGAATTAATTCAATGAATTCCCTATAATATTTGACTTAGTCTGGAATTTCTTCATACCGCCTCCCTTCTTTATAATATTAATAGGTTTAAATCCTATTTTGACCAAACATCCCTCATTTGAAAGGTATTTCTTTTTTGCTGTCCACCAGATTTATAGATTTTTACATTTAAAAATTTTTTTTTTATAAAATTATACAATGCTGTGTGTGTGCTTATAAAATTTGTTAATCTGTTTGCAAAAAATAATTTTGGACATAGACATAAACCAATGAATTGGCTAAAATTGATTAGCATACCTTTAGGGTCTTATCAAATAATTTATTAAATAAAAAAATTAATTTCCTAAAATTTGCACTCGAATTTTGAGGGCTGGGATCTGCTAGTATTATTAAATTTACTAGAAAAGTATGAAATGATTATATTATTTATTTCCTAAGCGTGTTATAATTCCCATTCCCTTACAAAAATCTGAGGTACAGGGCCTAAGAAGCTTGTGCTGATATTAGTTAGACTCAAATATGCTTGGCGTAGGTTAGCGAAGGTTAAAAAATGATTCGAAAGACATTTCAAGTAAAAGATTTGAAATATAATGTCCATTTGCTACAAAAATATATCCGTACACATAAAATTAAAACTGTCATAGTACGAAAAAAATAAGAGAAAATTAACCAAGCTCAATTTTTTTTATACCCTCCTCGCCATAGTGGCAGAGGGTATATATAGGTTTGTCAGCCGTTTGTAATGCATCGAGAAACTAATTTGCGACCCCATAAAGTATATATTATTGATCCTTATCACAGCTCGATTCGATATAGCGATGTCCATCTGTCCGTCTGTGTGTTGAAATCACTCTCATTCACAAAATAAACCATTTACGTGGGTAAGGTTACCATAATATTGTTTGCCATTATTCCCACCAGGTTGGTATTCAAAATGAACCAAATCGGGCGTCACTGTGCTGAGATATGAGCAAAAGTTTGTAGACACCTCTAAAAAAAAACAAAAAACCCAGTATGTTTGTTGTAATATTTTAGTGTTGAACATTAATGATGTACAACAACATTCACAGTTCAAAAAAAGCCATAAGAAAAAATGAAGCAATCATACCAACAAACATAACTACCATGAGCTATATTAATAGTATTGTCTCATATTTTTTTTATCGCTATGATAATTCGCCAATATGAAAGAAAAACTGAAAAATGAAAAAAGAAAAATGAGAAAAGAGAATGAAAAGAGAAAAAGAAAAATTAAAAAATTAAAATGATATGAAAAAAGGAAAAATGAAAAAATGAAAATGAAAAATTAAAAATGAAAAACGAAAAATTAAAAAATAAAAACTGAAAATGAAAAATTAAAAATGAAAAATGAAAAATGAAAATTGAAAATTAAAAATTAAAAACTACAAATTGAAAAATTAAAAATTACTAGCTAATTCAGATAAAAATTTTTTAAATTTGTTTTTTTTTTAATATCTGGAAATTTTCAGCCAAAAATGGAATTGTTTTTTTGAATTATCGTACGACTTCAAAACATTCTTATATAAATCAAACTTTGGGTGTTATAACGCCGTCTGCGTTATATAATGAATTTTATTGGTGTTCTATGAAGTCATTTTTCAAATAGTAACTAATTATTTCTATAGTAGACACGATAATTGATTTTTATAGCAAGAAATTATAATATAAACTGGCCAACAAGAAAAGCAATTAACTTTAAATTTAATGTGTATTCGATATTAAAATTTCAATGCCGGCAGCAGTTTTAAAGTTTGTTTGCTACGAAAATAAAATCAATGTAACAGACGTGTACGTCGTTGCATAATTCGTGGGATTCGCGTAATTGTAAATGTACGAATACTGTTTCTGTCAATTATAGTTGCCATACTGTGTTTTAGCGTTGTAAGCAAAAATTAAGTAAAATTCGCTGGCAAAAAGTTCGAAATATTTTTATTAACATTTTTATGAATATTTAAAATTTTTATCTACAGGTGTACATATACTTCTTCTAGTAAGTGTAAGTTGTGATTCTGTAGTTATGTAAACTGTGATCGGATTCAAATAATTTAACAACAAGTTCGAACTTTTTCTTTTTTGATTCCTTTGCACTGCATCTATATCAAAAAGAAATGTATCTTCTTTATCTTCTCTTTGAATTTTATTTTTTGATAAAATATTTAAGAATTTGATGAAATCTATATATTAATACGTGAAGGTAAATTTTAAGTTCCCTTTTTAAGCAATGTGCGGACACGGAGGAGTGTGAAATTTGGCATAGTTATAGTTCATATAGAGGAGAAGCGGAGAATGATAAAATTTATGCATAATTTGACTTAAAAATATATTAAATTTAATAAAATAAAATATTTGTAATAATTCTTTACACCCTGTTAATGAGAATGATTTAAATTGTATATGACACGCCCTGTGCTGAATTGTGAATTGCTTAAATTCATTAGCATACCTTCAGGCTCATTTAAATATTCATAAATTTTTAAATTGAATGAAAAATAATATTTTCTAGAATTTTCACTTGAATTTCGAGTGCTGGGCTATACTAGTATTTATTAAAAAACAAGTACAAGTATTATATATGGCAGTCCAGTGCCTTTTATAACCTCCACTTGTATCACAGCATAAATTTTTAAAGAGAAACACATATTTTTATCTAAAAACAAAATTTGAGGCCAACAAAATTCATACATTCTAGCACTCGCCACTAAACGAAAGGGCTAACAGAAGTTCGCTCATTATGATTATCAAAATGTGATATCTATAACATTAATAAGCAAGGCGATTTCTTGTGACATATTCTACACCTTCAATTACCAACCGTTTTTGACAAAAAATATACCATTTGATAGGTATTTCATTGCAGATGTTCATCATATTTACAGATGTGCACCATCTGGTACATTTTTTTCGAGTAAAATTCAATTAAAACTGCTACAAACACATATTTAAGCTTCAAAGAAAAACATATACAATGCTGTGTGTGTGTTTATTAAATTCGTGTTGAATAGTGAATTGGCTAAAATTTATTAGCATATCTTTAGGCCCTTATAAAATTATTTATGAATGGAAAAATAACATTTCCTAGAATTTCTCCTCGAATTTCGAGGGCTAGGCACTGCTAGTTTTATTTAAAATATTATAATTCTGCAATAAAAGGAAGACAAAAAAACATAAAATTAATTAAATAGAGTCGGTAGAAATCAGAGTTCAGAAAAAAACACACACTGAATAAAAAAACTCGTACATATATGTAAACAAACATAACTTAGACCAACACACACATATTTTTATTTTCATATCAATTATGTTTGTTTTTAAATTTTCTTCGGTGCCCAACACAACCATGACTGTGTTCGTCGTGTTTAAGATATAACTGAACTCGAACCTGTTTATTGTACATGTTCTGTTTTTTCTCACTACATGAGCCACAACACGACTTAAAATATAACTGAACTCGAACCTGTTTATTGTACATGTTCTGTGTTTTTTTTTTCAGTACACGTACCAGAACATGAACTTCAAATAAAGCAACACTCAAAAATGTGTGCTTTATGTGTGATTGAAACAAAAAGTATGTGATACAAAAATGTTCGTGTAAATAACGAAATATTAAAACGAACACAGTCATGGTTGTGTTGGGCACCGTAGAAAATTTAGAAACGCACATAATTGATATGAAAATAAAGATATGTGTTGGCTGCTTTTGAACAGAACATTGTGTGTTTCGTGTGTGTATTTTCTGAACCTTGGTAGAAATTCCACTTACAACACAGCAAGAGATACGGTCTGCCGTTCGTTACGGAAAGTCTGTGGAAATATCGAATGAATTCCACTATCGAATATTCTCGTAGGTGTACAAATAAATTTCTGGCGTTTTTTCTTTTTTTTTTTTTTAAATAAAAAATTAGACGTTTATTGTGAAAGAACGGGACATTACGTTTTATTCGAAGTATTGCCCATCGCAAGCCATTACTTTTTCCAGCCTTCTGGCAGCATACGGATACCGCGTCTGAAGAGGGCATAATTTTTTGCGGTTATTCACGAATCGCTTTAATTATTGGCTTCTGATAATGATAATGTGAAGTGCTGCTCAAACAGGCCACGTGTCAACGATCGAAAAAGTGGAAATATGAAGGAAAAATGTCTGGTGAATGTTTATTTCAAAATAGGTTTCAACCAGCGGCGAAACACGTGGACGAACATTATCATGCAGGAGAATAACTCTGTTTTATATGGGTATTGGGAGCGATTTTCTTTAAGTGTTCGACTCAATCTTTTCACCTGTGAACGCTAGACTGTCCCACCACATGCACAACAAGAGTTTTTCCAGAATATATAGCTAAGATGTAGATGTAGAAGCATAGCCAGGTGGTCTCCATTATTTCTTCGTTTTTGGGTTATTATTAGCAGATCAATTTTTCATCACCAGTGTACCTTTTGTTTATGTCTGGCAAGCAGCATTTTACATGTAGAAAATCGACGTACCACGTTTCTCGACATAAGTTCATAAGAAACTCAAGTTACTTGTTTTTGAATAACTAGCAGAGTCCAGCCCTTGAGTCTCGAGTGCAAATTCTACGAAATTTAATTTAATAATAATTTTAAAGGAGCCTAATGATATGCTAATCAGTTTTAGCCAATTCACAATTCAACGCAGGGCTTTTGATATTTATAATAAACACACACACATTATGTGTTTTATGTATGTATTAGTAGCAAATCTGTAACTCTGGTGGACAGCTAAGAAGAAATACCTTTCATATGAGGTATTTTTTGTTAAAATCGGTTGTTGTTTAAAGTAATGACATCGGTCACAAGAAATCGCCTTGCCTATTAATATTATAGATTCCTAATGATTTTAAACAATGTGAAATTGCTTTTTGAGTCACTCCTAATGTAAGTGCAAGTTCTTTTTGTGTTTGCCAGGAATATTGATCCAATAAAGCTTGCAATTCAGGTTGATTACGATTATAATTTTGTCGTCTTCCCGATAAAAAAATTATCACAACAGAAAAGGGTTAGCTGCTATTAAATTTCTGTTGAAACAATCGCAATTGTCAAATTTTAAAACAATCCGGTTGGCAAAATATTTTTCGGTGTGTATGGAACCCAGTTTCCATTTTTTTTTTTTAATAATTCCCAATGACTTTAAACGATATGGAATTGTTTGTTGTGTCACTCTTAATAGAATTGAAGTTTTTCTTGTGTTTGGCACGAATCTTGATTCAATAATTCTGCTCATACCACGTTTTCGTACACTTTCGGCCTTCCGTTACGTTATTCGTCTTCGATGTCAAATTCACCTGTTCTTAAAATTTGGAAACCACTCACATAACTTCTCTCACTTAAGGCAGCTTCACCATATGTAATCGATATGCCTCAGCTGCAGAGTTCTTCAAATTTAAGAAGTAAATCAAAAGTCTCGTAAATGATGCTGATTCGACATTATCACACGAAACAATGTATGATACCGATAATAAGTTTTTTTAATATTTCAAGGTTATGGTGCTGGCAGATGTCCAATTTGACGAAAATGAAGTTTTACATCTAAAAATTTTAACATAAGTTACTGATGGCGCGATCTTTTCTCAAACGGGGCGAACTTATTTGTACACCTGCCATTTCATCGCCAATAATAATAATCTAACCCATTAGGACAAAGTTTTTATTAAGACTCTTTCTTTCTTAATGAATAAAATTTTGAAGTCTCATGTTTTCAGTGCATTGTACTGTTATTTTATTTCCCTGATGGAATCAAATTGAGTTTCAAATCGATTGGATGAGGGGAAATGGGGTTTAAATCACTCCGTGATTGTGCGCGTCTATGCGAGACTGTCTTAAAATTAATCTTTGGCCACAACAATCTTTGGACCAACTTTCAGGTTAATTAGATGAGGGGAAATAGGGTTTAAACCACTCCGTTAATGGGTGACAACAAGTCTGTGGACAAAGTTTAGGAACGATCGGATGAGGGGAAGTGAGGTTTTAATCTCTCCGTAGCCGTGCGTGGCTATGCGTGACTGTGCATGACTATGTCAAAATTAATCTTTGGTCACAACAAGTCTATGGATCAAGTTTCACATTGATTGGATGAGGGGAAATGGGGTTTAAATCACTCCGTGACTGTGCGGAAAAATTAAAATTAAGTCACAACAAGACTATGGGCCAAGTTTCAGATCAATTGGATGAGGGGAAATGGGGTTGCCCCATAGCAGACAGACAGACAGAGGTTATGGGTTAAAAGAAAGAGTTTAAAAAGCCAAGAATTCAGTACCTCGAATTTTAAGTATTACTTTCTTGAAAAATTTGCAAAAGGAGTCGTCTCTAGCTTTGTCAATAAAATCGTAACTAATGATGAAGCTTAGTTTTACAAGTTTGATGCGGAAATCCACCCGTTAAACCAAGACAACATAAATCATCAACAACAAGTAAGAAAATTAGAGGTATAGGGTATAAAAATAATGATATCAGTTCCCTCCACCCTTTGAAACTGATCATACCATAACCAGAGAAAAGGGAACTATGTCGCTACTATTTTCTGCATGACGATAACGTCCTAATACACATTGCTGTCCGTCACTGAAGAAGTTCGCCCTGCACAATGTTCTCCGAATCTAGTGCCTTGCGATTTTTGATTGTTTCCATAAATAAAAACAAAAGCGAAGAGATCATTAATAGATTTAATGTTTAAACTTAAAACTGGAAAAAACCAATTTCGAGGTCTTTTGCAAAAGATGGTATCACTGACTTAAAAAATCTATTGAAATTAATGCAGATTATGTTGAGAAAATTAAATTGTTTTTTTTTACATTTATTGAACTTTTCTTAGCTGCTTTGTACGTGCTAAAATCTATTGTAGTGCATTTAGGGGTCACTATGACTTTTCGCTTATAACTTTTGATTCAATTGATAGATATTTTCAATTTTCAATAATGAATTACCTTCTGAAGTTGAAATATTATTTTTTTCCGGAAATCTCACCATCTCCTGGAAGTTAGAGTCTTAGTAGTCGACAAACGGCAATTTTGTTCTAAATTTATTTATGACATTATTTTCCTAATTCAATATTTCTCGTTTATTTTTTCTTAGAAAATTTTTAGAAAATTAAATATAAATCTCTTTCAAAAACTAAACTAAAAGGAACAAATTGTAAATTTTATAGTTTATGTATGTTGTTTTTTTTTTCTTAAACTTTTTGTTTGGACAATTCTTAAGATTTACAACTTTTACATAAAAGTTTTTTGGTTTATTTCATTTATGTATTTTTTTTTTCTTTTTCTTAATCTACGTGAAACTTGTAACACATTGCTACAATATTATACCAACAATACTGAACAACGAAAACAAAAAGTTTTGTCTATTTGTGCCTTGTAGGTTGACATTAGCATGACAAACAAAAATGAAAAAAAAAAAAAAAAATGGGAAAAATTAAAAAAAAATATATAACAGATGTGAATCGAAAATATTGCGACCATAAGGCTGCTCATTCCAAAATAAGAGGGAAACAGTGAGTAGGTGAAATATAAAAATATATGAAAAAGTGAAGAAAAAAAATACTGTGATAAATTGTTTCAATTTCCTTAACCAGAAAAAATTAAAAACAATATCATTATCTTTTACTATAATTATCATTATTGCCAGTTGTATTATCATCAGATGTACAACAAAGACAATATCATTAGCGTTATGCTGAAAATATACAATTACAGTAAAATAGCTCCACAAAAACCTTTAATTAAGGTGTATACTGGGAAATTAAATAAGAGCAGCACTCGCTACTTATGAATGGTAAAAATACAGTATAGAGTGCATTCAAAAAATAATTGGGAAATAGGATAAACGAGTTAGTTATATAGCAAAGTCGAAAGCGAGCTCAGCTATAGTTTTATATTTTTAAAAAATTAAATATAAAAGAATTTATTTCTTATTCGTAAAAGAGTTTTTAAATAAATACTTCATTTATTTCATGTGACAATTTTCTAAAAGAAAAACTATAGAAAATATTTTTCAAAATTAAGAAAATTTTTCTTTAAAAAAATTTACTTCTGAAATATTGAGTTAGAACTTATACCAACTAAATGTGTTACATTAATTAAAGTAAAATTCGTACATTTGCTTAAAAAAATGTATCTACTCGTATATTTTGCAAAGCAGAAATATTTTTTGTAAAAAATATATAAAAATTCTGAGCCATTTTGCTTTCAGAATAATTCGCCGGTACTGCAAATTTACTCCTGCACAGAAATTTTGAGAAGAAAAAAATAATTTTTAAAAAATTATATATTCTAGCAGATTTTAGCGCTCGATATTCGAGTGCAATTTCTAGGCAACTTTATTTCTCAACTTAGCCAATTCACAAACCAACACTTTTTTGGTTAATTATTATTTTGAATGAAGATAACAAACTCATTAACAAACACATTAACAAATTTAATAAACACACACATAGCATATGTATAATTTTATGTATGTGTTAGTAGCAACTTGAAATGTAATTTACTCAAAATAAAGGAAAAACTTTAAAAATGTGTAAATCTGGTGAACAGCTAAAAAGAAATATCTTTCAAATAATATACGTTTGATCAAAATCGGGATAAAACGGCAGAACAAAACATCGGTAACAAGAAATGGCCTAGCCTATTAATATTATAGATCTTTTTTAATTTTAAGAATCTTGTCATTCATATAGGAAATTTTTAAATTGTGGTACTTATTTTATTTTATTTTTTATTTTATATTTTAAATACCATTAAAATATTTTTTATAGGACCATACCTCGAGCGGTTTATTTTTAAACGATTATTTTTAATTTTTATTTTTATTTTATGTGTCGAAATTGTTTTTTTATTTTAAATAGAGCTGTTTTGAGTCCGTCTTTTCCAGTAAAATAATTTTTTCTTAAATTTTATGTATCAAAAATGTTTTTATTTTAAATTCCATCGAAAAATATTTTATAGGACCACCAGGTGTAACCCGATGCGCATCGCTACATCCATTGTAATGAAATAAAAAAACTGCGAATACATTTGGTAGAATACTGTTTTATTTATTTTTTGACGATTTTTGATTTTTACAATTTTTTTGCGATTTTCTTTTTAGGCGATTTTTGATTTGGATGATTTTTTTTATTCTCAATTCTCGGTTTTTGTAATTTTGAATTTGCCAACTTTTGTTTTTTTTATTTTGGCGATTTTTGATTTTAGCGAATTTTGATTTTGGCGATTTTTGATTTTTGCGTTTTTGTTATTCGCGATTTTTGTTATTCGGGATTTTCGGTTCTGGCAATTTTTGTTTTGGCGATTTTTGTTAGTCGCGATTTTCGGTTTTGGCGATTTTTAATGTTGGCGATTCCGCCATATTTCTCATGACTACTCAGATTGCTAATTAATCTTGTCGAAAGTTTGAAGACTGTCATTTACATAGTACTTCATATTTTTTTTAAAGAACGTGCAACAGCCATTGGTCCTATCCCACCCATTTTTTGTCCAACTACTCACATTATAACTCATGAAATCAGACATAGTTCCAAGGCTTTCTCTATTATTGTACTCCAGTTATATGACATTAAATATTTACTTTGTGCGAAGGGTGCCACGCCCACTGCTACTCTTCAAACTAGTTTAATATGTACAAGTACATATTTAGTTTCAGTACTCTTGCTGTCATAGTACTCCAGATATAATAAGTTAATATTAGATGTGAAAAATTCACTTTATATATATTAAAGGTGCCACTTGAAAAATCCAAAAAAAATTCTCTTGTAACGATCGGTCCAGTGGTATAGTCTCCTATAAACCACAAACAAACAAACATACAAAACTCCATTTTTATATATAAGATTCCTCGGTTTTATTTGGTATATCGAAACTGTGTTTTATTTTAAATCAAATCAAAAAACAAGTAAGAAAATTATAGTCGGTCTAGACCGACTATACGATACCCTATACCATGCGTTTAGGCCCAACTAACTGGACATTGAAAATAAGCAAAAACCAAATTTGAGTGGGATTTTTATTAATTTTTTTGGCTGCAGATATGAAAAAGTTCATATCGGATGCTATATCTATAAAGGGACTAGGTCCAAAAATGAACCGATCCTGATCATGTTTGGTAAAGTCTCTTGTATTTTGCAAAAATATGTACAAACAAAATTTGAGAAGAATCAGTGCAATATTTTTGTTTTTTAATAGATTTAAGTGAAGATCGGGAAGCAGCTCTATATGGGGTCAAAGGGATCATTTTTGGACTACTCATTAGTGGATGTAATGAATGCATACAAACCCAATTTGAGTAAGATCTATATGACAATTTGGATCTTATGGCAATTTATGTCGATTTTATATGGGTAATTTGTATGGGGGCTAGGTCTGAACATGGACCGATTCTCACCAATTTCAATAGCGTTCATCCCATGGCCGATAAAAGCTTATATACCAAATTTCATCAAAATATAGTTATATTTGCGACCTGCAGTTTGATTACAAGCTTTACATGGACACACAGACGGACGGACGGACGGACGGACGGACATTGTTAAATCAACTCAGAAAGTAATTCTGATTCGATCGGTATAATTAAAGGTGGGTCTAGTTTAAATATTTTTGGTTGTTACAAACAGCAGCACAAAGTCATTATACCCAAACCACATAGTGGTATAGGGTATAATTATTGATAGGGCCTTTTCTCGGTCTGTTTTTAACCCTCTTCAACTGAATTTTCCAGTAAAATAATTTTTTTTTATTTTTTTTTTCTTATTTCTGTAGAAGCCGTATTTTTTTTATAATTCCATCACAAAATATATTTATAATTACTAGCAGATTCCAGCACTCGAAATTCGAGTGCAAATTCTAGGAAATTTTATTTTTTCATTTAATAAAGACCCTAAAAGTATGCTTCATAATTCAACTCATTTTAAATGAAGAAAACAAACTCAACACATTAACACAAACGCATTAACAAATTTAATAAACACACACATAGCATTGTATAATTTTATGTATGTGTGCACCTTTAAACGTTCATAACTCCAAAAAAATATTCCAGACGATGAAAATCTGTAAATCTGGGTAACAGCTAAAAAGAAATACCTTTCAGATGATAAATATTTTGTCAAAATCGGGGTAAAACTGTGAAAATTACATCGGTAACAAAAAATCGCCTAGCCTATTAATATTATAGATATTTTTTTAATCGAAACCGATTTTTATACCCTCCAGCCAGTGTGCAGAGGGTATATATAAGTTTGGCATTCCATTTTTAATAACGAAAAAAATAAAAATTTGGACCCCATAATATATATATATATATATATTTGTCATCCTTATAACAAGTGGAGTTGAAATAGTTATGTCCGTCTGTCCGTCTATGAAAATCACGATCAAGCCCTCAATAGGTCAGGTGGGTTCCTCATTGTCACTGAAAATGGTTCATAGGCATACTGAGCAGGTTGCGACTTAAAATTTTTAATAGGTCCCGAGATTTCAATGAAAATGTATTGATGTTTATTGCACATTTTGTAACTGTAGTTGTTGTGTTTGTAGCAGTTGCTGCATTAGTGTGTATGCATGCTAATATTGCACGTGTCATATAATAATAAATTATAATAAACTGCCAGAGCCCAGCACTCAAAATTGGAGTGCAAATTCTAGGAAATTTCATTTTCCCATCAATTTTTTTCTCGCAATGTTTTTTAATTTAAATAAGTATAGAATTTATGAATATTTAAATAAAATTCATTAAATTGTGAATTTTTAAATAAAATTTATTAAATTTCATTATAAATATTTGTTGAACACACAGAAGATATATAAATAGGTGTGTTAATAAATAATTTTGTGAGAGCCTAAAGGTATGCTAATCAATTTTAGCACACACACACAGCATTGTATAGTTTTATGTGTTTTATGTACATGTTAGTAGCGATTTTAAATGATTATTACTCCAAAAAAAATGTACCAGATGGTGCACATCCGCAAAAAATACCAAATGATATATTTTTTTTCAAAATCGGTTGATAACTAAAAGCGTAGAAGGGCTGATTGGAAATCGCCTTGCCT
This sequence comes from Cordilura impudica, assembly GCA_963682025.1. Classification (NCBI taxonomy): domain Eukaryota; kingdom Metazoa; phylum Arthropoda; class Insecta; order Diptera; family Scathophagidae; genus Cordilura; species Cordilura impudica. The sequence goes on from OY821517.1 coordinate 26,597,516, forward strand.
GCTAATATTATAGAAGATACTGGTCAAAAAAGAAAAGCAATTAACTTTAAATTTAAATGGTATTCGAATATAGCGTGGTCAAAAGACCGTTTTTATAATTTCGTTATGAATTTGTTTTACATAATATGCAATTAGCACACCTGTAATTCGTAAAAATGCGGTAAAAATGCATAAAATGTGTATTATTCGTTTCTAAATAAAAGTAAATATTTTGTGGACTAAAATTACATTCTATATTATTAATGTATGTTTTTCCCAAAGTGGTCATTTGACCTGGCGTGGTAGGAATAGGTAAAAATCTCACGGATTTATTGATCCGCCCTCGTATAGCAGATTCTGGAACTTTTTTTTTCTGATATTCTCAATTTTTTTGTGTTTTTTTTTTAATATTAGAATATTGAAACATTTTTATAACAGTAAAATTAGCTGATCTTAAGGTATTTAATTTTTTTCATATGCTGAGACATTTATCGTTAGCAAAATTCTCAAATAAAATTTTCGCCGCATTCGATTTCACGTAAAATCTATCGAAATTCCAGATGACGGACAAACGTTAAACTTCATTTCACTTTTACGCTTAACCAGTGCACTGTGGTCTAATATTAGATTTTTTTGGCATAAAGTCAAATTTTTTATGGTTTTATATTTTAAAATTGAATCGATTTTCTAAATCTAAATACCACAGATAGAAAAAAAAATATACAAAGTCGTGTTGTCTTGGAAACCTTTTAATGTTGGCGCTCGATCAAAGTCAGCTGCTTGAGTATAAACTTGAGTTGATAACAATTTGCGAAAAATATTAACAGACTTTGAACGTCAATATTTCTTTAAAGTTTGATACAAATATAAAGTGTAAATGTGGAAAATATTAGTCAAGGTGTGTAAAATAAATGGTTTATACTACTTTTTCATAATTGTGTGTTGTTGTCTAATTGTATAATGTTTTGTTTAAGTGTCTTTTTTATACATAACCTCACAATTGTATTTGTGTTTCCTGGAGTATTACTTTTGTATTGCACGCGCTTGCAAAAAGTTGTAAAGGGCAAGTTTTGAACAAAAGTACTGGAAATAACGTGTCATAAAAAGCTTTTGCCCATTTTTGCCCGTTTTTGAAAAAAATTCATTTTTTCAGTACAATACGAGTTTGGTCATGCATTGCTGCTTGAAATTTGGAACAGCAATAATCGTCGAGCGGATGCAGTAAAAGCACACATATTGGAAACAATTAATAACAACAACTTAAATGACAACAACAACAACTTCAATTACATACCAAGTGAACAATTTTATTGCTCACATAAAAAGGCATTTACCGAAATGCAATCGAATGTTGGAGAGATTTAAGGTAATTCATTCGAAATGGCTTGCATCAAATATGGTAATTCTAATTACTGAACACGAAAAGCCATTACCAAATATAACGGGCCGCCCAAAATTAAATTATCATGATGCAGGGCCTCGCTTAAAAAGAAAAATCACATCAGAACTTGCTTTAGAGCAAGAGTTTTCAGCCCCACTTTTTGTACACGCTGCTTCGGTTTCAGCAAAAAAAAAAAAAAAAAAAAGACAGAGACATGGCCTTTGTATTGAAAAAAGCTGTTAGTAATGAAAATATAAATGAAGTTAAAAAGAAACTTACTGATAGCGCACTCGCGTTTTTGATTGAAAATGGTTTAACAAAACAACAATATATAAACATGAGGCTATTTAATAAACAACATCTATGTGACATTTATCCCCCGCATTCACAAGTACTGGCATCAAAATTAAAATGCAGACCTTCCGGAATCAGTATTTCTGAAACTAAGGCAGAAGTGCCATTACAATGTTTATTAGACCACACAGCTGACCGAATACTTTCAATGCATCAGGATATCTTTGAAATGCAACCATACGTAACATATTGTAAATTAATTGTATGCTACGGGTTTTATGGCTCAACAGGCCAAATCTTGTATAAACAACAATAGCTATCGGATGAGCCTGCTACCCTAGATCATTCACTATTTGTTACTACAATTATTCCACTAAAACTGATAGATGAGTTATATAGAGTCATTTGGTTGAATAAGACTACGTAGTCAGTTCGATTTTGTCGGCTTTTAAAATTGGAGGTCGTTAAAGAAAGTACAGCCCTTATACTGAAGGAAAAAGAAAATTTCGATAATCAAATACAAAACCTAAAACAGTAATCATATACTTATCAAAGCAGAGAAATATTTGTCCAATATGACACTGGAACAAATTCTTGTCAATCTTGCCCAATATGTGGAGCAAAACCAATGCAGCTGTTGAAAACAACCGACTTTAATTCTAAAGTTTTTAAGGTTAAGCCTAACAGTCTTCAATATGGAGTAAACCCTCTTCAGGCATGAATACGATTTTTGAGTTCATTTTGAGAGTTTCCTATAGAATTGAATTAAAGACATGGCGTGTCAAAAATAATGATAGAGTTCAATTGGACTTGCGTAAAAAATATATTAAAAAAAATTGTGGGAAGAAATGGGTCGCAATGTAGACAAACCAAAACCAAATGGCAGCGGAAATAGCAATGATGGAAATACGGCAAAAAGAGCATTTTCTAATACCACGTTATTATCGTCTACATTAAATTTTGATTGTGAAATTCTACATAACTTCCATATTATTTTAATTGCGATTTCTTGCGAGTACTCGGTAAACACCGAAAAGTTCAAAACTTTGTGTTCAAATATTTTTGGTACGCAATGTCACCAACTGTACACAAAATATTAGTACATGGATATCAAATAATGGATACATGTATGGTCCCTGTAGGGAGACTTGGAGAAAATGCGTCAGAGGTACGGAACAAACTTTATAAGAGCGACAGAAGGTCTCATGCAAGGAAATGCAGTAGACTGGATAATGTAACAGATGTATTTAATAGGGCCATGGATTCTTCTGATCCTTTACTGTCCCGTCTATGCTTAAGAGAAAGACAAAAAACAAAACAAAAAGAAAAATATTCCAACAGAAGTTACAGATCTCTTAGAATCACCGAGTATGGAATGTAATCATACATATGAAAATGATGATCCCATACATTGATCTTGACGATAATGAACAGTATAGTTTTGTACTGGATACTATTGTTTTGGAAGAAGAAAATACAGAAAATTGAAGGCAGCAATTTCGATTCCTAATATTTTTTTGTATCATTATCATTATTTCTTAAATTTTTATTTATTTTCAGTGTTCATTCTGAACCGAAAAGTTAAAACTAGTATTTCATGTTTAAATTTAAAATAAAAAATTCCTACATAATGAGTTTAGGCAAAAAAAAAAAAAACAACTTTTAAAAATGATCACTAAGGAGGCGGGGCGAAGGCGCGGTCCAAATTGTCCAAAATTTTTTTGTTAACTTTTTTTAGTCTAACCATTGGCCATGCCAAATTTGAAATAAATATCTTAATATTTAGACCTTATGCCAAAAAATTGCATTTTTGACCATAGTGCACTGGTATGTGACAAAGTAAAACTATTCCTAATAATCTATTTTGGAAAATAAAATAATAATTTCGAACGAGAAATTTCGATAACGAATGTGACGATATTATCAGAAGTTTTTTTTTTACTGAAATAATCTAAGAAATTTAGCATGATATAGAAGGAAATATTAAAATTTTAAAACATTTTCCCAAAAGAAAAGTTATAAGTCATTGTCTGTTTCAGAGACCTTATGCTAATAGAAATACTACACGGAGTGAAAACTCCGTGCCCTAACAATGAAAAACCAGTTTTTTTTAATTATAAATAAATTTTATTCTTGAACGTTATCTCCGTTAAGTGAAAAGCACTTCTTCCAACGATCCTCTAACATCTTGATATACTTGAAAAAATATGATTTGTCAAACTCTTCAAAATAGGCTCTCTGATATGACTTCTTCATTTGTGGAAAATCTCTTTTCCTGGAGCCATATTTTCAAGTTTGGGAAAAAATAATAATCGCTGGGGTCCGGATCTGGAGTAAAATAAAGACTTTCTGAAGCCGAAGCAGATGATTGCGCTGGTGCATTGTCATGATGGTACAATATTTTTTTCTTATTTAAGTGGAGTCGTTTTTTCTTAATTTCTTCATCCAATTTGTCCAATAACTCAATATGGTACTTCGCAGTTATTATTTTTCCTTTCCCAAATAAGCACTAAATATTATACCACGTGCATCCCGAAAACACTGGCCGATTGTTGAGTCTTTAGCCGCTTTGGTCGTGTTTCGCAGGCTTGAAAACAGTCCACAGACTGTTTTTCGGACTCCGGTGTATCTATAATATTAATAGGCTAGTCGATTTCTTGTGACTGATATTTTGTTCTACCATTTTATCCCGATTTTGACCAAACGTATATTATTTGAAAGGTATTTCTTTTTAGCCGATTTGCAGATTTACAGATTTTTAAATTTTTTCCTTTATTTTGAGTAAATTGCATTTAAAGTTGCTACTAACACATGCATAAAATTATACAATGCTATGTTGTGTTTATTAAATTTGTATATGTATTTGGAATAAAAATGAGTTTGTTTCTGTGTTGATTTGTCAATTGGCTATAATTGATTAGAATACTTTTAGGGTCTTTATTTAATGAAAAAATAAAATTTCTTAGAACTTGCGCTCGAATTTCGAGGGCTGGAATCTGCTAGTAGTAACGAATCCACGTCTCATTCATTGTTATAAGTCGATGTAAAAATTCAGTCGAATTTACTTCAAACGTCTCCAAAGCATACTTTGAACCGTGAACACATTTCAGTTTTTGTTCAGCTGTAAAAAATCGCAGCACCCGTCGTGCAGAAGGCTTTTCCATATTTAAATGATCATACAATATATGCCGAACTCGCTATGTTGATATCTTTGTGATGCCAGGAATCTCACCCATCTAAATCTTTCGATCATCCAATACAACCTGATCCACTTTTCCTACGTTTTCTTCGGTAATTGCCTCATTTGGAAGACCGGGACGATCTGCATCATTTGTGCTCGTGCGATCCCCTTTAAATTCAGAATAGCACCTTTTAACCATTGAATATGACGGCGAAGATTCACCAACATGCTTATCAATCCATTCTTTGGGTGGGACAGTACTTTTTTCCCACCAAAAAAACAATGTTGAATCAAAACAGGAAACCCTTTGTAATCCAATTTTTCTCAAACTTTAAAAGCATCATCATTTTATAACGGCAACTTTTTTTTCTAGTTAATGAAATGACAGGAAATTTTGCCACAATTTTTCTAACAGTTGGCCCTGCTGAATAACCAAAAAAAATTGGCACTTGTCACGCCATTTCTATGTGGGGCCACGTACTTTCCACTCCATGTAGTATTCTGTGATATTTTTATTGAAAGTTTTGTTTACTTTCCCTTCAGTAAAATTCTCTTAATTCTAAAAGATTTTTGCAACAATAATTCTTAAATTTCTGGAAAGCTTTCGATAATAAAAGTTCATATATTTAAAGAATCTCTACAAAAATTTAAAAATTCTTGAACATTTTTCAGATTCTAAGAAATTTAAGCACTAGTAAATGATCTCTATTTCCACAAGTAAAATGAAGAATTCCTAGACATTTTTAATTAAAAAAGAATTAGTAGAATCACATTACTAAATTTCAGTGTAAGGGATAGGACAGTGGTTCGAATTCTACAGCTGAAATGTTACAATCTTCGCTTAGAAAAAATCTAAACAATTCTTCAATAACAATTAAAACCAATTGCAATGAAATCTTTGTTTTTTTTTCTAAATTAATTTTAGATTTAAAAACATTTTTTATTTTTTTGAATCAAATGTATTTTTTATAGCAAACTACAATTATCAGCTATAGGGTATTAAAAACTGCATAACATACTACTGAGTATTGAATTTAGCAGAGACTACAACACTCGTGTGGCGATGTGCATTTTCACGAACGAACAACTGCCAACAGCAAAAGGCAAACAAGCAAAAAGCATCATCATTAACCGCAGCTTCTGTTAGTTGTTTGTTATTTATTATTTATTTGATACACATAATTTTTAGTTGCATTAAGAAAGTCTTTCCCATCTTCCCAGTTGTCTGTATGTCTGTTTACAATATGCCACTTTCACTCTTTTAATATAAATCTTCTTAAAATTGTAAATTTTATTTGTTTTTTTTTTCTTCTTCTTCTTCTTATTCATAAGACATAAATTCAATTTGCAAGTTGTTCGAGTAATTCCGAAGAAAACACATTCACAGATACAACTGTTATGTAGCCACTGATTGTAAGTTTCAAATTCAGATTCCGTATTTTATTCAGTCTTACTAAGACTTTTGTTTAAAAACAGTGCAAACAAATTGTTAGTGTAATAATACTGTAACACGCATAAAATGCAACTTTGCCCGTAGTTATGTAACAGTAATGAACTTCCTTTATGGCACGAGTATGATGATAATGGCGAAAACAAAAATCTTATTTAATGCTATTAAGAATATCGTACGTTTATTAAAATCATATTAAAACACATACATTTAATTAAAATAAAAAACAAAAAAAAACTATATAATGAAATTTACGTTTTTTTTTAATTCCTCATACCAATGATCAATTTAAGATGGTGATTTTTAAGATAAAAATTTGTAAAATATGTTTTTTTTATCAGAGTATTCTATTGAAACGTGTGTAAAATACTTTCTTAGTTACTAAGAGACTATTTCCAAATCACAATCACGTACACCATCGATGGTGGGTGGGGTCTAAGTTAAATGATTTTTAATCGGCCGATTCGATTAAATGTAATGAGTGCAAATTGTTTGGTTCGCTTTGTATGATGTTCGTAGTGTCTGCTAAATAAAGAATGTCGTATTGTTTTCAAAAGCCAGTGGTGACAACTATATTCAATTAAAAATTGCGTTTTCATTACAAAAATTTTGTTTTAACAATTGTATTTTTTTTTTGTAAGCGGCATAAGGCATAATTTTTATACCCTCCACACCTCCGTTTGTAACGCATCGAAATAAATTCCTGAGACCCCAAAAAAATATATTTTCTTGATCCTTATAACAAGTGAAGTTGATTTACCGATGACCGTCTGTCCGTCTGTCTGTGGAAACCACGATCACGCCGTCAATATCTAAGCTAGACCGTTCGTTTTTGTACAAAATCGTTTATTAACATCCCAAAGGAGTTGCTATTTAAAATCGTCAAAATCGGTCAAAGGGTTCACGAGCTATGAATGAAACTTTGAAAAAAACTCTAAAATAAATTTTTCAGTGTGTTTGTTGTTTTTCTTAAGATATGTTTATACGTTGTAATTCTTCGTATTGTTGAAGTCGTTACAGTTGTGTGTATATTAATACTGCACGTGCCACATTGGCTTAAGCAAGTTCTACCACATATTTTTTTATCATTAAAATTAAATATTAAAAATTAAAAATTAATAAAAATAAAAAATGAAAAATGGAAAATGAAAAATGAAAAATGGAAAATGAAAAATGGAAAATGGAAAATGAAAACTGAAAATTGAAAAATGAAAAATGAAAATTGAAAATTGAAAAATTAAAAATTAAAAATTAAAAATTAAAAATGGAAAATGAAAAATGAAAAATGATAAATGGAAACTAAAAATAAAACATTGAAAATCGAAAATGTAAAATGAAAAATGGAAAATGGAAAATGGAAAATGGAAAATGAAAAATGAAAAATGAAAAATTAAAAATGAAAAATGAAAAATTAAAAATTTAAAATGAAAAATGAAAAATGAAAAATGAAAAATGAAAAATGAAAAATTAAAAATGAAAATGAAAATGAAAATGAAAAATGGAAAATGAAAATGAAAAATTAAAAATGGAAAATGGAAAATGAAAAATTAAAAATGAGAAATGGGAAATGGAACATAAAAAATGAAAATTGAAAAATGCAAAATTAAAAATGAAAAATTAAAAATGGAAAATGGAAAATGGAAAATGAAAATTCAAAAATGAAAAATGGAATATGGAAAATGAAAAATGAAAAATAAAAAATGAAAAATGGAAAATGAAGAATTAAAATTGAAAAATGAAAAATGGAAAATGGAAAATGAAAAATGGAAAACTAAAAATTAAAAATGCAAAATGGCAAATTAAAAATGAAAAATTTAAATCGAAAATGAAATATGTAAAATGAAAAATGGAAAGTGAAAAATGAAAAATGAGAAATGAAAAATGGAAAATGAAAAATGAAAAATGGAAAGTGGAATATGGAAAATTAAAAATAGAAAATAAAAAAGGAAAATATAGAAATGAAAAATGAAAAATGGAAACTGGAAAATGGAAACTGGAAAATGAAAAATGAAGAATTAAAAATGTAAAATGGAAAATGAAAAATGAAAAATGAAAAATGAAAAATGAAAAATGAAAAATGAAAAATGAAAAATGAAAAATGAAAAAAGAAAAATGAAAATTGAAAAATGAAAAATGGAAAATGAAAAATGAAAAATCGAAAATGGAAAATGAGAAATTAAAAATGAAAAACTAAAAATTAAAAACGAAAGATGAAAATTGAAAAGTGAAGAATGGAAAATGGATAATGATAAAAAAAAATGGAAATTGAAAATGAAAAATGTGGTGAGCATCAAAGATTCGACCCAGCCGAATTTAACATTCTTACTTGTTTTAATCGAGCTATTTAACACATTTCCTGCCACGACTTGAAGGCGTTTCAAATTCCATTAGGAAATGCCTAAATTTAGTTCCAGAGTGGAAGAAAATCTATAAATATTATTGATTTTAAAATATATAAATTAATAATTGTTGTTGTTAATTAGCAGTTTTGACACATTTACTCGATTTTACGATCATTTAAAAGTAGGTGACTCAAAGAGGAATCCATTGCCTAAAATAACAACTCTTCTTATAAACTGGATCTTTGAATTTTATAAAATTGAATTTTTGTATTCATTAAAATTGTAATTTTTTTGAAAATTGCCCAAAGAAGAAGGTTTTGGAATTAAAAACAGAAATTTTTTTTGAGTTCCAGATGAACAAAATGGCTTTTCATGAAAACTGATTTAAAAAATATTTCATAGTTTTTCCGTTATAAAAATTCGAAATTCGGAATAAACGGCTCGTATGTTGTGTCTTAAAATTTGTATATTTAAAGAAAAAAACTTCCTTGAACTCTTAATTTATTTTCGAAGCTAAATTTATCCATCGCATCATTTCTCTTTTTTTTCTAGAAATTAGAAATCTCTTTCCCGTAAATGTTAATTCTAAATTTATTATAAACAAATATGGGAGTAAAATCCGGTTATGCCGTATTTTTGTCATCCTCCACTTGCGTTCTTATGTTTTTTCCAGTTAGTTGTAAAGCGGCCAATCGTCCGTAGAAAAATGATGAAAATACTTATTTAACAATCTGTGTACTTTTTTAAGAAAATGTAACTTTTTAAAGAAACGGATTTTTTTTAACAAAATTTATTTTTTTTAAGAAATAATAAAAGGTAATTTTATAAGAAAATCTACTCTTTTAAGAAAATGTACCTCTTGAAGAAAAGCTACTTTTTTAAGAAATGCACCTTTATTCCGAAAATAAAATTTTTAAAAAGAAAAGGTATTTTGTAAGAAAATGCTTTTTTTTAGAAAAAGTACTTTTTTTTAAGACAAGATAAGAAAATTAAAAAAATTTACTTTTTTGAAAAAATTTACTTTTTTAAAAGAATATATTTTTTTTTAAATTTGATTTTTAAAGAAAATTAACTTCTTGTAAAGGTACTTTTTAATAAAAGTTATTGTTTTGAGAAAATATTTCTTTTTAAGAAAAGGCATGTGTTTAGAGAAAAGTTTTCTCTTTAAGAAAAGGCATTTTTTTTTAATAAAAGGGCACTTTTTTAAAAAGTTATTTTTTTTAAGAAAAGTTAATTTTTAAATAAAAGTTACTACCATTTTACGAAAAAGTTATTTTTTAAGAAAATGTTCTTCTATTAAGACAATGTACTTTTTAATATTATTTAAGAAAAGGTACTGTTTTTAAGAAAGGTTTTTTTTAAAGACAAATTGCGCTTTAGAAAAGTTACTTATTAAAAAAGGCATTCTTTTTAAATAAAATATACTTTTTTAATATGATAATATGCAAATAAGCAAATTCGCTTTTTTAAGAAAACCTGCCTTATTAAGAAAATGTACTTTTATTAAGAAATTACACTTTTTAAACTTTTTAAGAAACAGGTATTTTTTTAAGAAAGGTATTTTTTAGAAAAGGTACTTTTTTTTAAAATGAAAGGAACTTTTTGATATGATCTTTTAATAAAATTTTTAGGGTGTCCTTTTTAGAAAGGATACTTTTGGAAGAAAATCACTCTTTTAAGATAAAGTAATCTTTTAATAAAATGTTGGTTTTTAAGAAAGGGTATTTTTTATCCACGAAAATTTACATTTATTAGCAAAATGTACTTTTGAAACTATTTAAAGAAAAGGTATTTTTTAAGAAAATGCCTTTTTGAAAAGGGTATTTAATAGAAAAAGTATGTTTTTTTTAAATAAAAATTACTTTTTTAAATAAAATTAACCTTTTTAAGAACAGGTACTTTTTAAAAAAAGGAACTCTTTCACGAACAGGTACTTGTTTAAGGAAAGCTACTTTAGAGAAAATATACTTTTTGAAGAAAATGTACTTTTTGAAGAAAATACACTTTTAGGAATGGTGTATTTTTTAAAGATATTGTACTTTATTAAGAAAGATGCTTATTAAGAAAATTAATTTTTTTTAAGAAAACACAGTTTTTTTTTTTTTTTTTAGAAAAATGTCCCTTTTATGAAAAGGTACTTGGGAGAAACGGCATTTTTTATGAAAAGGTACTTTTTTAATGAATGGTAGTTTTTGGAAAATTCACTTCGTAGAGAAGGTACTTTTTAAATAATATGTACTTTTTTAATAAAAGGTACTTTTTTAATAAAAGGTACTTTTTTAATAAAAGATACTTTTTTAATAAAAGGTACTTATTTAATAAAAGGTAAATTTTTAATAAAAGGTACTTTTTTAATAAAAGTTTCTTTTAAGTTACTTTTTCAATAAAAGGTTCTTTTTTCAATAAAAGGTACTGTTTTAATAAAAGGTACTTTTTTAATAAATGGTACTTTTTAATAAAAGGTAATTTAAAAAAGGTACTTTTTAATAAACGGTTCCTTTTTACTAAAAGGCGATTTTTTTAATAAAAGGTATGTTTTAATAAAAAAAATACCTTTTTAATAAAATGTACTTTTTTAATAAAAGGTAGTTTTTTAATAAAAGGAATTTTATAATAAAAAATTCTAATTAATAAGAGGTACTTTTTAAATAAAAATTACTATTTAAATATAAGGTACTTTTTAAATAAAAGGTTCTTTTTTACTAAAAGGTACTTTTTAATAAAACGTGCTTTTTAATAAAAAGTTTTTTATACTAAAAGGTACTTTTTAATAAAAGATACTTTTTTTATAAAACTTACTTTTTAATAAAATGTACTTTTTAATAAAAGGTACTTTTTTAATAAGAGGTACTTTTTTCATAAAAGGTACTTTTTTTAATAAAAGGTACTTTTTAATAAAAGGTACTTTTTTAATAAAAGGTACTTTTTTAATAAAAGATACTTTTTTGATAAAAGGTACTTTTTAATAAAGGGTACTTTTTTAATAAAATATACTTTTTTTATAAAAGCTACTTTTTAATAAAATGTACTTTTTAATAAAAGGTACTTTTTTAATAAAAGGTACTTTTTTAATAAGAGGTACTTTTTTAATAAAAGTTACTTTTTAATAAAAGGTACTTTTTTAATAAAATATACTTTTTTTATAAAAGCTACTTTTTAATAAAATGTACTTTTTAATAAAAGGTGCTTTTTTAATAAAAGGTACTTTTTTAATAAGAGGCACTTTTTTAATAAAAGGTACTTTTTTAATAAAAGCATTTTTTATTAAAAGATACTTTTTAATAAAAGGTACTTTTTAAGTAAAAGGTACTTTTTAAATAAAAGGTTGTTTTTTACATAAGGTATGAAAGGTACTTTTTCTTAATAAAAGGTACTTTTTTAATAAAAGGTACCTTTTTAATAAAAGGTACTTTTTTAATAAAAGGTACTTTTGATTAAAAGGTACATTCTTAATAAAAGATACTTTTTTTATAAAAGCTTTTTAATAAAATGTACTTTTTAATAAAATGTACCTTTTTAATAAAAGGTACATTTTAATAAAAGGTACATTTTAATAAAAGGTACATTTTAATAAAAGGTACATTTTAATAAAAGGTACTTATTAATAAAAGGTACTTTTTTAATAAAAGACACTTTTTAATAAAAGGTACTTTTTAAAGAAAAGGTTATTTTTTAATAAAAGGTACTTTTTAATGAAATGTACTTTTTAAAAAGAGGTACTTCTTAAGTAAATGGTACTTTTTAAAAATACATACTTTTTTAATAAAAGGTATTTTTTAATAAAAGGTTCTTTTTTAATTTGTTAGATTTGAAGTCACTTTTCAGACTTATCTATAATGTTAATAGGCTAGGCGATTTCTTGTGACTGGTGTTTTGTTCTACCGTTTTATCCCGATTTTGACCAAACGTATATTATTTAAAAGGTAATTCTTTTTAGCCGATTTGTAGATTTACAGTTTTTTAAATTTTTTCCTTTATTTTGAGTAAATTGCATTTAAAGTTGCTACTAACACATACATAAAATTATATTTACAATGCTAAGTGTGTGTTTACTAAATTTGTTAACGTGTTTGTAATAAAAATGAGTTTTGTGTTGATTTGTGAATTGGCTATAATTGATTAGCATACTTTTAGGGTCTTTATTTAATGAAAAAATAAAATTTCCTAGAATTTGCGCTCGAATTTCGAGGGCTGGAATCTGCTAGTTGCAATTAATACTGTAATTAATATGCAAATTTCAATTTTGTTTCAATGGTGCGTAGTAGAGATGAAGAAAGCACATATTTCAAAAATTCATTACTACACTGTATTCCTAATCTGGTATTTCAGCCTTCATCAACGATTTATTGAACATTGTGATAATTGTTATGTTATAATTGAATAGATTGTTTCTATATGAGGTTTGAACCTGAACCTTCACATACACTCGTACTTGCACTTTTTGGTCAGCGCTTTAACACACTCACCTAAAGTAAGGCCTACGAGCAGTGTGGTTGGAATCAGTTTTCATACCATACAGCTTTTACTTCGTATTATTATTTTTTTAATAATTATTTTTTTTTTTATAAAAGGTATTTTTTAAATAAAAAGGTACTTTTTGTAATAATATGTACTTTTTGAATAAAAGGTATTTTTTAATAAAAAAATATTTTTCAGGAAAGGTACTTTTAGAAAAGATACTTATTAGAAAAGGTACCCTTTAGAGAATTTACTTTTATAAAAAAAGTACTTTTTTATTTAAAGGTAAAAAATCAGCTTTTTTAGGAAAATCAGCTTTAAGAAAATATATAATTTTTTAGAATTACAACAACCACCAGAAAGTTAATATTTTTCATTGGTTTTTCGACACTTGCATTGATATTTCGTGATCCATATTAACTATGTAATTAATTTTAAATAGAAAACGTCTAAACTAGTGCACAATTAGCAACGCTATGTCCAGATTTTTGTATAATTACACACAGAAAAAATATTTGCCAACCGAATTGGTCTTAAGTGGAACAACTGTATTTTCGATTGTATCAACAGAAATTTCATATCATCTGCAAATTTTCTATTATAATAAAATATTTACTGTTAAGGCAATAGAATTGTAATCATCGTGATCCCGAAAATCGGTTATTAGCATTATCGCAATTCGGTTGGTAATAAATTCGGTAGCCACAATGAATCCGTTTTCTGTATGTAGTTACTACGAACGGGATATATATAAGTTTGTTATTTATATATACACTCTGCAGAGTGGCGAGGAGAGTTCAAAAATTATAAGTAGCTTATTAAAACCATTTTTGTTTCTATGAGTAAGAATAAAATATAAAAATATGTTTTGATTAATTATATAACCATAAAAAATTATATTAAAAACAAAAAACAAAAAAAATAAATGTCAACTACTAATACAAAAACTAATTTTAACAATAAAAAAGTCAGTTTGAAATAAATCTTAACCCACGACTACCATTTGTCAAAAATAAAACAAAACAAATACTTCCCACAAATTACTTGTAACGAGTAGTAGAAACAAAAAATGTATGAAATAAAAAACCTACAAACACAAGAAAAAACTTAAAAAAGTGCATTTTAAAGTTTTTTTATTTTTTTAATTACAAGTTTTAAGTCAGTTTTTTGTATTTTTTTTATTTAATTGTTTTGAGTAACTCCAACATGACAATATCAAGATTTTATTTAACACTTTCACTTGTTGTAGACGAGCAGTTAGGAATAGTCGCTGGCATTAGTTTTGAAGGTGTTCGCTAACAATGTTAGATGGATGAATAGAGGTACTGCAATGCAAAAAAGCAGTAGTAGTAGAAGTTAGTCAGATTATATAGGGGGGGTGTGTGTGTGTTATAGGTAAGTATGTGGCTTGCGATGAAAAACGTAATATTTCCAAGTTGTTTGTGGGTTTGGTAATTGTTACAAGATTATACGTACTCGTATGTAAAAGTGGGTGTTATTAAAAGTAATTAAAAGCTGATGATTAGTAATTAAAACTTAACTGTAATCGACAGGGTTTTTTAATGCTATAATTGTTTAATTGTAATCCTGCCATAATAATCCAAAAGACACAATGGTCTTTCTTTTTTTTATGCTACTATTACAGGGCTCTTTGTCTGGGGGTCTTATCTGTGTCGTTGTTTTCTTTTAAAAGTTCATTGTCTCAAAGATTAACTTTTCCTTATAGTATGTGTGTGTGTGTTTGTTTTTTTCTGTCTTTTCCTTTGTCAAACATCATTATTTTTAAACATTTAGTTTTTTTTTCTATAAACATTTCTTTCGTTTAATTGCTTTTTATTATTATTTAATTTATCAGTCATTTTGACTCTTCTCATTGACAATGTCAACAACATCATGTTTTGAAACATAATGACACCAAACATTTAACAATCATTTACGTTGTACTTAAGAGCATCGTCACTATTTGACATTGTCAGTTGTTGTACGTACGTACGTACGTACGTAATGTGCAGGCGTCAAGTGTTGACACTTTCGCGCATATGCTTGTTAATGAAAATTGTTGTTGTTGTTATTCTTGTTGTTGTTAGCAGTTAACATTATTTTTATATTTTCTTTAAGCAGACATAACATAATTTTTTGTTGTATGTTTTTAAAATTTAAATGATGTTTATCGTTTTCTTTAATTTTTTTTTATTTAAATTATATTCTCATTCAAGCAAGTGTCAATCAAATGGGAATTTTTCAATAACATTGTCAACTAATGTTTAAATACGAGTATTGTTAACGAATTTTTAAAGAGGATAGTTAGACTATAGTGTGTAACTTGGTCAATTTGGAAAACGAAAATATTTTATAAGAAAAAGAAAACAAAAACAATAATATCCAATTCAAAAAATACCAATATTTAAATAATCAAAACCGAAAATTGGAAAAATGTCGAAAAGAATATATCACAAAAGGGCGTTTTATTAAGGGAATAATTAAAAGTACTTAATTAGGGATTTCGAAGTACTACAATAATATATAACGAAACATTGAAATTTAAAATAAGCTTTTAAAATTAGAATTTAAGTTTATTGTAATTTTACATTATAATAAATAGCCAAATAAATAAATAGCAAGAGTGTAAAATTCGAATTTTTGATACCCTCCACCCTCCACTTGGGTTTTACGTTTACATTAATATTTGGACTTATTGCACTATTTATAATAAATGAAAGCAAAATATTTCAAAAAGTAAACAATTTTATAAACTTAATAATATTAATTATTACAAAGAAACATTGAATTTTAGCACTTTTTTTTAGAGGTGTCTCCATATTTAAGGAAATATCTTGGTACAATAACGACTGATTTAACCCATTTCAAATATCAACCTGCTCGAAATAGTGACAAACAATATTATCTTAAGTTTACCCAGGCGAAAGGTTTATTTATTTAGACAGACAGACAGACAGACAGACGTTCTTCGCTATATCGACTCGAGTTGTTATATAGACCAAGACTACATATCGACAGCTTATATTCAAAACTCTCTATTTTCAATTTTTACGAAAATTACTTTTTGATGATAAAATATTCGCTAAAGTGAGCCTAGGAAATAAAGAAAATAAAATTTGGGATTTTATTGTCATTTTTGTTTCTTCTCTATCTTATGCAACTAATTTTTTTTATGCAAAACCCTCTATATCTTCACAGAATTCACTACTTTTTTCAGGAAAACACTTGCAATTATAATTATGTTAATGTAAATAAAATCTTCAAAAATCTTCTTTATTGCCAAAGCAAAAAATAGTTGTATTTCGAATGGCAATATTTGCGTGATATGAATATAATCATCAGTAAGATTAATATACATATAATTTAATAATAGAATTTCAACAATTAATTTTTAAAGTAGCTAAAAATGTCTGGTTTTGATTATAGTAACTGTGTTCCAAATCAAGTAAATTACAATTCCTTGCAGCGTATAGGAAATGATTATGCATCTTCAAATGAAGACACGAAAAGCGTGTGTATCAGGTATGTGGCCTATCTTGAACATATAGTTAACAAAAAAAAAATAAGCAAATAATCCTTTTACACAGACTCCGTAGCCGAAATTAATTATAATGTGGTATATCGCCGAAGAAATAAGCGAAAACATAATTGTAATTCAAATCAGAGCCTACGGTCAAGCTCGAGTACTCGAGCTACTCGAGCTACTCGAAGCTCGAGCTACTCGAGTAGTTAATGAGCTACTCGAGCTCAACGAGTAGCTCGAGTAGTAAAAATTAGCATTTTTCATGTTTGAAAGCATGTAAAAAGTTAAATGTTGGTATTTAGTATAACAAATGTATACTTTTTAGAATCGTACAGATACCAAGAATATCACTATTAAATTTCACTTGAATCGGAGTGTCCCACTTGCGTGGGCAAACTACTACTCGAAAAAGCTCGACGACTTTCCATACAAATGTATGAAAATATTAACTTCATAGATGTTTGACTTCATTTAAGAAAAAATTTTCCCAAAATACATGGCATGATTTTATATATTTTGAAGTCAGTTACACTGATAGATTACCGTCCTAAAATATTAAAACATTCTGATAAAAACTATGGAGTGGGCTAACTACTACTCGAAAAAGATCATCCACTTTCCACTCAAATGTATGGAAATATGATCTTCGTATATGTTTGATGCCTATTTACAAAAAAATTTTTAAGAACACTTGGAAAAACCTCTTAGTATTTTAATTTGAATATATGTAGAGGATATGTTTTCAAAATTTCAAAGCATTTGGACAAAAATGTTGGCGTGTGGGAACAACTACTCGAAAAAGATCGGAAATTTTGCAAAAAATGTAAAAAAATAAAAAAAAAATTTTTATATTTTTTCAATGCCTGTAATTGACTATATTCAGAGATTACTCGTAAAAAATTTTAAGCCATTCCGACCAAAATTGTGGCGTCGGTATAGCACTACTCGACTGATATTGATCACTTTCTATACAAATGTGTGAAAATATGCTCTTATTTGAAGTTTGATGATATTTTCCAGAAAATTTTCCACAATGACGTAATAAAAAATTACATTCGTTAGCGCTGTATATACAAAGAGAACACTTCCTTCAACTTTCAAAGCATTCCGCCAAAAATTGAAGCTTGGAGGAACTACTACTCGACGAAAAACAAAAAAAAAAAAAAAAAAAAATTTTTTTCAAAAAAAAAAAAATGTTTTTTTCTTTCTTTTTACTGCCCGTAATTGACCTTATTCACAGATGACTCATTTCAAAAATTAAGCCATTCCGATGAAAATTGAGCTCTGGGCGAACAACTACTCGAAAAAGATCAGCCACTTTCTATACAAATGTGTGCAAATTTGCTCTTATTTCAAGTTTGATGTAACTTTAAAAAAAATTTTCCATCACGACTTCTTAAAATTTTTTACCGCTTGTAATTGCAAATATATCAAGATAATCTTCTTCAAATTTCAAAGTATAGCGACAATAATTGTGCTGTTGGCGAACTACTACTCGAAAAAGCTCGACCACTTTCCATACAAATATATGAAAAAATACACTTCATGCAAGTTTGACATCGATTCACACAAAATATTTAAGGCACACATGGTACAAATTTATGCTTTTTAAAGTTGGAAATATGATTACATTTCGTACACGAAATTCCAAAGTAATCTGACCAAAATTGTGGCTCGGACGAACTACTACTCGAAAAAGATCAGACTCTTCCAATACAAAAGTGTGAAAATTTGCTCTTATTTCATGTTTGAGATAATTTTACAGAAAATTTTTTATAATGACATAGCCGAAAGTTATATGTTTTAGATTTAGAAGTGTAAGGAGAGTATTTCTTTTAAATTTCAAACGTTTCCGACAATAATGGTGGGGTGGACAAAGTACTACTCGGAAAAGCTCGAAATACTACTCGAAAAAAAGCAGCCAGTTTCCATAAATGTGTTAAAATTTGCTTTTCTTTTAAGTTTGATGTAATTTTACAGAACATTTTCCTTCCCGACTTGCTAAAAGTTTATATGTTGTGAAGTTTTCGATTTGAGGACATTGTATCCTTCAAATTTCAAACTATTCTAAGAAAATTATGGAGGCGGCGAACTACTACTCGAAAAAATTCAGCTACTTACATACATTGTGCGCAGATTTACTCTTTTTTCAAGTTTGATGTAAGTTATTACATTTATTTTAGTGAATATTTCATTTTATTTAAGTACATAAAATCTTATAATTTTTTTAACAATGAATGTTGAAAAATTATGGTTTCAGCAGTGACAACATTATCAGCTGTATAAAAGCACCGCTCAAAGGAATCTCTTGGCCATTCGTGATATGTTCGGGTACTTTTCTTCACGATCCTGTCACCATTTTAGTGGACAGTCTTTCCACTCGATTTGTTTTTCACGTTGATATCTCGACCACTCGATGTCAAGGTTATCATTTGTGCTCTGCGTTCGTTTTAAAAGTTTGTCGATAGCGCATATTTTAGAATGCTGAAATGTTGTATATTCTGTTGGTAATTCTTTTTCTTTACACAAAAGCCCCTTCAATTCCTTTTTTGATTTGGGATTGATTCAAAAGAGTTTCATGCTCCATATCTTTATAACGAGGATCGAAAAATGATGCCAACATTCTTGTTGCTACATCTGGTGAGATCTTCAAATTAAATCGACTTTCCGTTCTGCCTTGACGTTAGTTTTAAAAGAAATTGTCCAATCATCGTCGGTTATATCATCATTTAAGTACTCTTCAATCCAGTGGTTTAGTATTGGGCGAACCATCGAAATCGAAGATCTGTTAGAGCACAAAATATCGGTAAGAAGGTATGGTGGTTCCGGAACGCTTTTTATTTGTTCAATTTTGCTCCACTCAGCTTCAGATAATTCAAAATCCACCGCAACTCGCTGACTAGTCACATTTCTGTCCGCCAACAAGTTTATTAAAGATGTACCATTTTGGATGACACAAACGAACATGTTATACGTCGAGTTCCTTCTCGTCTTATAGCACTGCAAGAATTTTAGTTCCGGAATACCTAATTGTGCTTGTTTTTCCTTTAGCGCATTTGTGCACGTGTTGTACATGGCAAAAAACGGTAATAATAAAAATAATAATCGCTTTACTGACCTCTTAACCGCAATAAAAACGTACTTCTTAATTTTGAAAATATTAAACACCAAAACACCATAAAAATTTAAAATTTTTTTTGTCCTCTTATATTAATATTAATTTTTACCATATACTTTTGAAAAATTTTTTGTAAATCGATGTCAAACTTCCATGCAGGGAATGTTTTCATACATTTGTATGGAAAGTGGTCGAGCTTTTCCGAGTAGTAGTTTGTCCACCCCACCATTATTGTCGGAAACGTTTGAAATTTAAAAGAAATACTCTTCTTATATTTCTAAATCTAAAAAATATAACTTTCGGCTATGTCATTATAAAAAATTTTCTGTAAAATTATCTCAAACATGAATTAAAGTGCAAATTTTCACACTTTTGTATTGGAAGAGTCTGATCTTTTTCGAGTAGTAGTTCGTCCGAGCCACAATTTTGGTCAGATTACTTTGGAATTTCGTGTACGAAATGTAATCATATTTCCAACTTTAAAAAGCATAAATTTGTACCATGTGTGCCTTAAATATTTTGTGTGAATCGATGTCAAACTTGCATGAAGTGTTTTTTTTCATATATTTGTATGGAAAGTGGTCGAGCTTTTTCGAGTAGTAGTTCGCCAACAGCACAATTATTGTCGCAATACTTTGAAATTTTAAGAAGATTATCTTGATATATTTGCAACTACAAGCAGTAAAAAATTTTAAGAAGTCGTGATGGAAATTTTTTTTTAAAGTTACATCAAACTTGAAATAAGAGCACATTTGCACACATTTGTATAGAAAGTGGCTGATCTTTTTCCAGTAATTGTTCGCCCAGAGCTCAATTTTCATCGGAATGGCTTAATTTTTAAAATGAGTTATCTGTGAATAAGGTCAATTACGGGCAGTAAAAAGAAAGAAAAAAACATTTTTTTTTTTTTAAATTTTTTTTTTTTTTGTTTTTCGTCGAGTAGTAGTTCCTCCAAGCTTCAATTTTTGGCGGAATGCTTTGAAACTGGAAGAAAGTGTTCTCTTTGTATATACAGCTCTAACGAATATAATTTTTTATTACGTCATTGTGGAAAATTTTCTGAAAAATATCATCAAACTTCAAATACGAGCATATTTTCACACATTTGTATAGAAAGTGATCAATATCAGTCGAGTAGTGCTATACCGACGCCACAATTTTGGTCGGAATGGCTTAAAATTTTTTACGAGTAATCTCTGAATATAGTCAATTACAGGCAGTGGAAAAATATAAAAATTTTTTTTATTATTTTTTTTACATTTTTTGCAAAATTTCCGATCTTTTTCGGGTAGTTGTTCCCACACGCCAACATTTTTGTCCAAATGCTTTGAAATTTTGAAAACATATCCTCTACATATATTCAAATTAAAATACTAAGAGGTTTTTCCAAGTGTTCTTAAAAATTTTTTTGTAAATAGGCATCAAACATATACGAAGATCATATTTTCATACATTTGAGTGGAAAGTGGATGATCTTTTTCGAGTAGTAGTTAGCCCACTCCATAGTTTTTATCAGAATGTTTTAATATTTTAGGATGGTAATCTATCAGTGTAACTGACTTCAAAATATATAAAATCATACCATGTATTTTGGGAAAATTTTTTCTTAAATGAAGTCAAACATCTATGAAGTTAATATTTTCATACATTTGTATGGAAAGTCGTCGAGCTTTTTCGAGTAGTAGTTTGCCCACGCAAGTGGGACACTCCTATTCAAGTGAAATTTAATAGTGATATTCTTGGTATCTGTACGATTCTAAAAAGTATACATTTGTTATACTAAATACCAATATTTAACTTTTTATATGCTTTCAAACATGAAAAATGCTAATTTTTACTACTCGAGCTACTCGTTGAGCTCGAGTAGCTCATCAACTACTCGAGCAGCTCGAGTAGCTCAAGTAGCTCGAAGCTCGAGTAATGGGGAGCCCTGATTCAAATACTCGAAAAGGAACCTCGGTAAAAAGAATGCTGGGTCAACAATATTTAGGGTTTTCTACTACATAAGGAGTATCCAAACAAAATTCTGAAAAACTGCAAAGAAAAATGGGATTAGCGTGCTCATCAAATTTTTGTATGAAAAGTAATTTAAGACACTGCCAAAAATTTGATAAAGAAATTAGTACCAATATATTTAGAATGTTTTGGAATATGTCGTGGGAAGCCAAACAAGTGTTTGTGAAAAGCTATGTCACGGAGGAAACTAAGTAAAATTCAATTGTTGCAAATTCAAAAAAAAATTAAAAGTTTTATATTTACCCTACCTAACAACCAGGAATCCTTTCAGATATGTCGTTTTACATTTCTCTCCACTTTGCCTGTAAACGTGGATATGGTTAGAGGTTGGTTAAAAGCCAAACAACCGCCAGTTACTCCATTTAAAACAAAAATTTCGGAAAATAAGGCCCATTTAAAAGAATATTTTGACAAATTAGAGAAAATGAAGAGTCACTATTGTCGCAAAGACACTAATAAATTATGTATCGGAGCAGCTTTTAGAACCATATAAAGTTTTTGCAATTGCTGGTCACAAAAGGAGGTTCAAGCAGTTTCAATATTCACATTTTCTAAAATTTTTGAAGAAGATAATTTGGCTTTATATATGCCTCGCAAAGATCAATGCGACATTTGTGTTGGATATAAGGCTAATCAAATTACTGCTGATGATTTCAACGTGCATATTCTGAATAAAAATCAAGCACAGTAACAAAAAAAAAAAAATAAACAAAATTGAAGCTGAGGACGGTAAGCGCTATGTTTTCACAATGGATGCACAAGCTGCAAAATTGTGCCTGGCATAAATGCTTCAGCAATTTACTTCAAACAACGCCTACAAGTACACAATTTTACCTTACAATCTAGGTACTCATCAATGTAAAAATTATTGGTGGAGTGAAGTCAATGGAGTCATAATAAATTATTTAGAAATTAATTTTTAATTTTTTCAATTAATTTTTAATTTTTTATGTTGCATTTTGCATTTTTCGGTTTTCCAATTTAATTTTTCATTTTTAATTTTTCCTTTTTCATCTTTTACTACTCATCTTTCAGTTTTAATTTTTAATTTTTAATTCAGTTTTCAGTTTTCATTTTTCATTTTTTTTATATTGGCTATTTTTTTTTTATTATATCGTGATAACAATAAAAAAATATGTGGCAATACTACTGACATAGCATCATTTTTTGTGTCTTTTTGTGGTAGCTGTGTATGTTGTTGTACAACAAGTATGTTCAACCCCGAATATATTACAACAAACACACTGGGTATTTAAGTTTTTTTTTTTTGTGTATACAAATTTTTGGCCAGATCTGAGCATAATGACGTCTGATTGACCCCATTTTAAATACCAACCTGATCCAAATAATAATATTATCGTAACGTTACCCAAATAAATAGTTTATTTTGAACCAGCGTGTTTTCAACAGACAGACAGACAGACAGACGGACATCGCCAGATCGACTTCTCCTTTTATAAGGATTAAGAATATATGTAGTTTATGGGGACTCCGGAATTTACTTCCATGATTATATACCCTCTTGCACAGTGGTGTGGAGGGTACAATGAGCAGGGTTGCCATTAAGCATAATAACTGACATATATTTTAAAGATAACTTGATCAAAAAAAAAAATAATAAAAAAATCAAACACTGCTTGAAAAATAAGTTAAGAGGAAAAACTTTTTCGATCTCTCTCTTTAGTCCCCATATAATAATCAGATTCGATATGAATATCAGTTAAATTTTATTTATTATAATTTTCTACTCATTAATGATCTCACCCAGCATGCTTGGACCTATGGTTATGTTTAGAAATTAACAGGTATAGGGTATCATATGGTTGACCTTATTTTTACTGCTTTTGGAACGAAAAATGAACCCTCTAACAGTGAAATGGCGGCTATTTAACTAATCTTGCCATGAAAACATATCTGTTGCCTAGCTGAATAATCATTTGCAGAGATCAAACACTTAAGACCATAAGCCATTAAAATGGTTTTCCGAATTCCAATTCCTCAATTGTTCAAAACAATTTCCATGTTAAATTCTAGATTTTTGAAATGTTCTGACTTTTACCTGGTAACTACCTCCAATTGTACTACCGTAATATAGTACACCCAAGTTATTTTCGAGTAGCCCTATCATTCTACGGTGTTCAAGGAAACCAATTAACTATGCTTTTTTTTTTAAAAGTTCTTTTTACTTTTGGATATTTTCTAATTAATGGCCGTTAATAGTTTAAGCTGTAATCTATTAATTACCTTAAGTCATTTATTTGTAAGCAATATGGCCAAAATAAATCTAAGACAGCACAAAATCATAAATAATTTTTGATTAATCTTTCAGTGAACATATTTGCAGATAATTTTTTTTCCAGTAGATATCATCTAATTTTTGTTTTGACATGTTAGAGGTGTTTCTGTTGGACCGGTATTGTAACCTCAATGTGCTGTTGTATTGTTGTTCACGTTTATATAATCTTTGGTTATGATTAATTAGTTTTTGAACAACATCAAAAACAAGTTGGCAGAAAGATGAACGAACAAAAGCGAAAAAATATGTCAAAAGTTTGTATTTTTTTTTTTTTTTTGTATTAAATAAATATGGTTAAATATTGGGAGGAAGAATAGAATAGTAGGAAGAAGTATTACCAAAAAGAAATTAAGACCAGTTCAACGAATTTAATTTGTAAGGGAACACCAACGTTATTATCAAATGTCCAACAACCACAATAAGCCAAGAAAAAAAAAAGATTAATGAGAAGGTCGTAGACCCTTGAACTGTTTTTTAATTTTTTTTTTTTTTTTTTTTTTTTTTTTGGCAAAATTACAAAACAATTGACAGCAAGCATGTTTACAAAAAAAAAACCGACAACTAAGTTGAGAAACTTAATTATGTATTCCGTTAACTTGCACTTTTCCTTCAATTTAAACGTCATGGTTTTAACCCATTTTTGTTATGGTCAGTTAACAAATTTTACTGCGATATATTTGGTTTTAGAAATCTTTAAAAATATCAAAATCTATAAATATCTGCCACCGTTTGAAATTACTCATGATCATTCAAAAAGTTCATTAAATGCTAAGAGCCTTAAGATTTCTATAATTGCATTAACTGCTTGCCTCATAATGGGTTAACAACTATACACACATGTTTTCTTTTTTTTTTTTATTAAACTAACAATTTGTTGCAATGAATACGAGAGTGTCTTAGAAATAGTGTTGGGGTGACAATAAAAGGTTAAAGTTGTTGTGGATTTTCTTAAAGTGCGGCGAGTAATGCAATTATTCAAGTGTTGGAAAATAATGCTGCACGATATAATGTTTTACATTTAAGTATATTTACTCCAAATAATCTTGTTTTTTTTTTCTAGAGAGCACGTTTGTTGCAGAAATGAAAAATCGTGAGAAATTAAATGAATATTTTAAAAATGTATTAGAAAATGTATTAGCAGTGTACGTTCCGCTAAGAAGATGGAACATATTAAGTTCGTACGGTCTTTTGCAACACTTTAGCTGTTAGCTATAGGCCTAGACTTAAATAAAACCAAATTTAAAAATTTTTGGAATACGGATTTGAAAAAAAACAAAAATTAAATGTTATCACCAACACTAGGGTGGCCCTTAATAAAAAAAAAAGTGTTCAAACTCTCGGTCTCACCCCCTAGAAATATGCGAATGGCAAAAAAAACTAAGAAATACAGGGTTTTGGACTAATCAAAAAACATTTAGTCGTGCCTCAACGCGATTGAAAATTTCAAGTGTGTTTATATGGGGAAAATATGACTTTTTTTCAGTTTTTACGAAAATTTCGTTCTGTACTTTAATTTTTCCGACAAGTTGTTATATAATTCGGGATAAGTATTAAATTATGCTTTCATAAAGCTATAAAACTTCAAAATCGAATAAAACCTCGCGAAGAAATAGCAAATTCCCCAGACCACTTTTGTGCTAAAAAAAATTAGCTCATGAAATTTGATGACATTTTTTCAACTTTGAGAAATTGATTAAAGCCATCATTCCTTTTTGGTCTCTATACATGTAAGTACTCAGATATGAAGTATTGTTTTATTACCACGTTGTTAACCTATTGCACATTGAGACCGAAAATGGGAAATTTTTTGATAAAATTTTGAAAAATCCTTTTTCAAGTTTTAAAAAATTTTCTTAAAAAAAGTTTAAAAAACTGTATCTAAAACTTTAAGGTTTTGTTGAATGCATGTTACAGATGCACTGTGTGCATTTTTAAGTAAATCCTTATCCCAGAATTTTTTGACAAGGATTTTATTTTTGCGGATTTCGAGAAAAATGGGATTTTAGTAAAATATTCTGTATATGTACTCTTTCTAAATACTTTGTATCAAAAATTCATCACTTTTCTACCTTTAAATGTTATATTTTATCCTAATAGCCTAGGGTTTCGGGAAAAAATAATATGACCCCCATTAACCCTTTTGTAATTGGGGCTAAGATGTTTGGCGATGTTTCACCTAAATAATGTCGAGTTTTTGCGTCGATGGATGAGGCATGAGTCAACACCACTTCACTCCTGAGGCAAAAGAACTGTCAAAACAGTGGACTAAAATGCTAGAATCGTGTCCATAGAAGGCGAATTCAGTTCCATCTATGGGCAAGGTTATGGCGTCAGTTTTTTTGGGATGCTCATGGGATGCTCATTATATTAATAGGTAAAGCGATTTCTTGTGACCGATGATTTGTTCAACAGTTCTCTCCCGATTTTAAGCAAAAGTATCTTATTTGAAAGATATTTCTTTTTAGCTGTCCACTAGACTTACAGATTTTAAAATTTTTAAATTTTTTTGGAGTTACGCTCTTGGAATGAGTTCGCTAATCTCAAAAGAACATTTACCATGGTAGTATCTATAGAACAGTGTTACACAGCCTAATTTCCGGCGATGTTCCAAAGAGTCAATAAAGTTAAATAACCTCATAAATGAGCATCAGACTTTAATGCTCCTGCCCATATATGGGAATTGTATTCCATTTTCGGTCGGATGTAAGTGGTATAGATTTTAAGGAGATCAGAGGAAGTGAAGTAATTTCTTTCTGTCGACACTTGAAAAATATGTTCGTTCCAATGAACATCACATTGAATTCTCATGCCTAGAACATCAAGAGTATCCGATTCCTCAATACCTATACCACCCATATATACAAATGACGTTGTTGAATCCATGGCCTTATGGGTCAACATACAACATTGAGTCTTCAGCGCATTAAAATCAACCCTATTCGCTTTACCCCACTTGGAGATTGTTAACAGGTCTTGATTGAGTGTATCATTCATTGTCTGCCTTTTGCCCCCCCAAATTCCAACAGGCTTGGCCTACAATTAAAGGAAAATGAGTGACAAATGCTGCTGTCATCTCCGAAAGAGTATATAGAATTAGAAGTTTGGCCAAGAAGGTCGTTCAGAAAGATAAGGAAAAGAGAAGGAGAAAGAACGGAACCTTGGGGTACACCTGAATTAAGCTGAAACTCATTAGATGAGACCCCATCAATAACAACACGTATTGTTCGGTCTCTGAGAAAACTCGATATAAATCGAGAGAAGTCACTACCGACCCCAAATGCAATAAGATTTGATATCAATACACCGTGCCACACACTATCCAGAGCAACCACTTTACTTTCGCCAAAATTGCGAATGAATCGACTCCAGCGCTCAGAAAGTAGAGCTAACAGGTCTCCCGTGGAACGATTTCTAGGTAGTTCACAAGATGGAAATTGATCATGCTCTCCATCACCTTTGAGAGCGCTATACCACTATGTGGTTACGGTATAATGACTTTGAGCTGAAGTTTGTCACTACCAAAAGTATGACCTACACCCATCTTTTATTATACCGATCGACTCGGAATCACTTTCTAAGTCGATTTAGCGATGTCCGTCCGTCCGTCCGTCTGTGTGTCCATGTAAACCTTGTAAGCAAATATGAATATATTTTGATGAAATTTAGTATGTAAGCTTCTATCGGCCATAGGATGAACGGTATTGAAATTGGTGAAAATCGGTTCATGTTCAGACCTAGTCCCCATACAAATTACCCCTATGAGATTGACTTAAATTGTCATAATATCCAAATTATCATATAGATCTCAGTTAAATTGGGTTTGTATGTGTTTATTATATCCACTAATCAGTAGTCCAAAAATAATCCCTACAGGACAAATCTTCGTCATAGGCCCCATATAGAGCTGCTTCCCGATCTTCACTTAAATCTATCAAAAAACAAAAATGTTGAACAGATTTTTCTCAAATTTGGTTTGTATATATTTTTTCAAAATATAAGTGACTTTACCAAATATGGTCAGGATCGGTCCATTTTTCGACCTAGTCCCCATATAAATATACCACCCGATATAAACTTTTTCATATCTGCAGCCAAAAAAATTAATAACAATGCCACTCATATTTGGTTTATGCTTATTTTCTATATCCAATTAGTTGGACTTAAGTGATGGGGTCCCTAACCGCATGGTATAGGATATCGTATAGTCGGTCTAAACTGACTATAACTTTCTTACTTGTTTCACATGGGTTTGTTTAAATATATATTTAGGTAGTTGGAAAGCTTAATTATTCATATTTCTAAAACCGCTCAAAACTTTAATTTCGGTTCAAAACTGATTTAGTTAAATTTATTTTAGTCCGGAAGTGTGGAAAAAACGTTTTTTTTGCCGATAACAGTAAAAATTAAAAATTAGTAATTCACTCAACCAGGCTTTAAACCTACACAGGGTCATTTAAGAAGTATATAATTTTTTTTTCTATTTTGTAACACCGCTTAATTCACCTACAATTGTTTAACTCCTTTTTTCGAGATCCCAACAACAATAAATATGATAACAAAAAAAAATTTAACCTAATTTGCATTTGGAACCAATTTTTTTTAGTACATAAATTATGATCATCTTAATATTTTTTAAAAGTATAATGATTTAAAAAATTTGACAGTGACTTCTGAAATAACAAAAACACTTAAATCTCTAAGTTTCCTTTTTTTAGCCGAAAATCATGGCGTAGGGTAACTTTGAGATGGCCAAGGCCGGCTTAAACATTCTTACTTATTTCCACTTAAATTTCTTCCACTTCAAATATTTGCCTTGTATTTTAAATATTTCAATATCAATTGTATTTAACAACTTTGGTCGGTCTTTTCCTTTACAGGAATTTTTCCATGGTATACAATTAATTTAGAGATTTGTGCAATCAAAACGTAGAAGAAAGAAAATCTGCTTAAATAAAATAAAACTTTATTTTTAGCTTAATTCATTTGTATAAATATTTGAAACAAAAATGCTTTGGTACGAGTGTATCGAAACCAGCCATAGTCGCTGCTGTTGTTGGGGGTTTGCTGAATCAAAAAAGTTTTGTCGTATTAAAGTTTCTATTTCACTTTTGTTACAATAGTATTTAAAATAATTACATTTGAGCTTGAAGGGAATTACAGTGGTTGAATGTTAGTTGCTTCTTCTGAACTTTTTTTTTTAACTGCTGCAGCAAGAGGCCCCAAACAACAAAAGTGAAATGAAGTCACGTGCTGTGTAGTTTAAATGTTCAAGTTGGTTTCGGTCATGTTTTCATAATTTAAGATTAAAATGTAAATAAGTGTTTTTTAAAAGATTTTTCAATTTGCCATGGCTTTTAATGAATACTAAAAAGATTTGTTTAAGATTCCAGTAAGAAAAAAAAAATATAAAAAAAAAATAAATAATATTACGGTTTATACAGCTTACAATGAAACTTTAAGGATTTACAAATTTCTTATTGATTTTTGACAATAAAAAGTAATTAAATTTTTTAACCTTCGATTATTTTCAATAATTATCTGCAAAATCTTCAAAGTTTTCTTAATTAAAATTTCTTTGTTTGTTTATCTTGAAAATATCCAAGTGTAACTATCAGATTTTACATTGTTTAAGAAAATCTGCCAGTCAACACAAAAGCTTATAAAGTGAGTGCACAATAGTATCAGTGGACGACCTTTAACGAAAAAATAAATAAATAAAGTAAATGCCTTTATTTTACAAAATACAAGTTATTAAGAAATTGCATTTATAAGCTCGTACACTTAAAAAATTTTTTTTATAAAAAACTGAACATTTATTTGTTTGCCCAAATCATTCGGAGTTCATTTGACAGAAAATTTAGCTGTATCGAAAAATCAGGCTTTAAATAGCAGAAAAGAACATATTAACCGATTAGCCTAACCAATCAAAGGAATACGAGTAACCCGTGTATTGAAAATACATCCCTACTGAAATTTATATGCTACTTTTCGAACAAAGTTCAAGCTTAATCTTGATTTTTGCTATTTTAGGAAGGCCTCCTCGACCCAAATGTCCTTTGTGAGTTCGTCTAAAAGTACAATAAAATTCAGATTAGCATATCATTATAACATTTTCATGGTCACTGTCTGGGAAGGCAGAAATTTAAATAAAATTAAGGTGAAAGTAAAGGGTGATTTTTTAAGAGCTTTCGGATTTGATTTAAAAAAAAACACATAAAATCTAGAGAAATAGATGAAATCTTTATTTGATTCGATAGAACGATCTATATAATTCAATGTTTAAAGATGATTTCATGTAAATATAGAACGCGGATGCGCCTCAAATGGTTCACACGCTGGTTGCAATGTTGGCATACTCTCTCCAACATATCGGCTGGTATTTCACGAATAAATTCCTCAATATTGACTACCAGTATGTCAATCATTGCGGGCTTGTCGCTATAGCCATGAACCTTAACATAGCCCCACAAAAAATAGTCTAAAGGCGTTAAATCGCACGATCTAGGCGGCCAATTGACCGGCCCCAAAACGTGAAATAAACTGTTCACCGAACTCGCCTCTCAATTAGGCCATTGTTTCTCGTGCTGTGTGGCATCTGGCACCGTCTTGTTGAAACCACATGTCAGCCAAGTCCAGCTCTTCCATTTTGAACAAAAAAAAACGTTTGTAATCATGAGTGCGGTCAAATGATGCCACCGTCCCATAATCCACACAAAATAGTCAATTTTTCGGGATGCATTGGTAGTTCTTGCAATGCTTCTGGCTGCTCTTCACACCAAATATGGCAATTTTGATTGTTCATGTATCCGTTCAACTGAACACAATTTTCCGATAAAAAAGTGGATCTTCATTCAACTTTGCCAGCAGCCATTCACCAAAAGTTAGCCGCTGTGGTAGTTTGTGTGGCTTCAATTCTTGCACCAGCTGTATTTTAAAAGGTTTTACATTAAAATCCTTCCGTAAAATTTTTGACATAGTGGAGTAACAGAGGCCCAATTGCTGCGAACGGTCACGGTCTTCAACAACGGTTCAACAACACTGGCGGATGCAGGTTGCGAAATTTTCTTCTGTTCGCACTCTACGTATGCGTGTTGGTGGTGTAATGTTCAATAATGTAAACTAGCAGATTCCAGCGCTCGAAATTCGAGTGCAATTTCTAGGCATCTTTATTTTTCAACTTAGCCAATTATTATTATTATTATAAATGAATATAACAAACTCATTAACGAATTTAATAAACACACACATTGCATATGTATAATTTTATGCATTTGTAAGTAGCAACTTTAAATGCAATTTACTGAAAATAAAGGGCAAAATTTAAAAATCTGTAAATCTGGAAAACAGCTAAAAAGAAATACCTCTCAAATAATATACGTTTGGTCAAAATCGGGATAAAACGGTAGAACAAAACATCGGTAACAAAAAATCGCCTAGCCTATTAATATTATAGATTGGGTGCGAAATTATTCGTTTGTAACCCGATTCATGATTAAATTATGGACCAAGCTGAAGATGTTTGATAGTAACATGTTACACAAAAACAGCTGAGCTGCCAAAAATAGTGTTAACAAAGAGAAAGTTGCTAAAAATCAGATTTGCGGAAAATTTCCCGAAAACAATTTCCCGGAAACAATTTCCCGAAAACAATTTCCCGAAATTACAATTTCACGAACACAATTTCCCGAAATGACGATTTCCCGAAATTACAATTTCCCGAACACAATTTCCCGAAATTACAATTTCCCTAAAATACAATTTCCCGAAATACAATTTCCCGAACACAATTTCCCGAAACTACAATTTCCCGAAATTACTATTTCTTCAAAGAGCTTGTTGATGGCATTTCCGAAACAATACCATCAGAAATTCCAGCCGAAGCGTGAGCAATCAGCTCATGACCACTTGATGTAGTGGTCCGGGCAAGATCTTTCAGCTCATTAACGAATTTTTCTTTAGCAACGAAAGCCGCTTCGGCACTGTGATTGTGAAGAGCCTCTTTTTTTATAGTATCGTTGTTATGACCCTACCGGTACAATGTTTTCCTCGATAAAGGATACAACGCCAATAAACGCTATCAACGGACTGACCGTCGTCATGATACAAGAAACCATTCAAAAGCAACCTCGGTTTAACTTTTTCGCTATCCAGGAATTCGAGTGGCATAGTAACTGAGTATTACAACCCAAATAACTAAAAAACTTCGCTATGCAAGATGGTAACGATTCCGTAGCAGCTACTGCATGGGCAGGATGTGATGGAGTGAGCGTTATCCGTAGGGAAGTCTGAATACCGAAGTGGGTGGAGGAGGAAGGGCGCGGTGCGGGGTTTTGTTTTTTCGAGAAGTCGTATATTCGGGAAATTGTTTTTTCAAGAAATCGTATGCAGCAAGTTTTTTTATGGGGGAAGTTGTAAACTAAAAATAAGGAAATTGTAATTTCGGAAAATTTTTTTCGGGAAATCGTAATTTCGGGAAATTGTAATTTCGGTAAATTGTAATTTCGGGAAATTGTTTTCGGGAAATTGTTTGCGGGAAATTGTTTTTTCGAGCAATTGTTTTCGGGCAATTGTATTTGGGAAATTGTTTTCGGGAAATTGTTTTCGGGAAATTTTCCACAGACGAAAAATCACCCTTTACAAAGCCACAAACCTCCAAAGTGAGTTCTCAGGCATACTTTATTTTCTTATGACCTTTTATATTTTTTCCTTAACCCGATGTTTATTTGCTTGTCTGCATTTCATTCTTCAGCAAAATTGTAGCTAAATAGCTGAAAAACTAAGACTAACACAGCAAGATAACGAAAAAATATAAAAGGTATTAAAAAAAATTGACCTGAGATCGACAAACCCTTTGCAGGTTTTATTATACTGTCCAAGTACCTTTACCCCGATTTAGAATTTCTCAACTTTTTATTTGTTTCGTAGTATGGCAGTTTTAATTTTAGATGTACGGATACTTTTTCTAGCAAGTGTGTGTATATTTCAGAACAATAAGTTGGTTGATAATTTTATTTTCGAAGATTTATAAAAAACGTAATTTCTCTAGATTTCCAATACTTACCAATGCAAAGATATGCTGAGTTTTGTTCAGACAAAAAAATGATTTATTTAATTATAGTCATTATTACTACAACAATTTTTTAGAATTACTTTTTAAAAAAACTTAGCTCAAAAAAAGGTTAGATTCCAGATATCTTCGGTCAGACTTCTTGTGCTCACTAATGAATAAAAAGCTTAAACAACTCAGGGTACACATAGCAATCAGATTCAATGTGGCTATTGGATTTATGACCAACCGAAATGCGATTAATTTAATTACCGAATTTCAGGTCGATAAAAATTACAACAGTAAATATTTGATCAAATTAAATATTTTATTAAATTTCTATTGATGCAATCGAATATTTAACTTTGTCTGTGCGTGTATTTGTCATTTACCTTAACAAAAATTTGTTTGCAGCAATTGAATTTCGATTAAGACAAACGAATTATTACTAAGATAATCGAAAAAAGGTGGTTTAAATATAGAAAAAGTCGTTTGTCATTTTCTAGCCATTAGTCTTAACAAAAACTTAGTTTGTCGGAATTGAATTTCGATTGTAATAAACGAATTATTGTTACGAAAGTTGGTTGCAATCTATAATATTAATAGGCTAGACGATTTCTTGTGACCGATGTTTTTTCTACCGTTTTATCCCGATTTTGACCAAACGTATATTATTTGAAAGGTATGTCTTTTTAGCCGTTTTGCAGATTTACAGATTTTAAAATTTTTTCCTTTATTTTGAGTAAATTGCATTTAAAATTTCTACTAACACATACATAAAATTATACATATGCTAATTGTGTTTTATTAAATTTGTTAATGTGTTTGTTAATGAGTGTGTTATCTTCATTCACAATAATAATAAACCATAAAAGTGTTGGTTTGTGAATTGGCTAAGTTGAAAAATGAAGCTGCCTAGAAATTGCACTCGAATTTCGGGTGCTGGAATCTGCTAGTTTAGCAAAAAACCGTTTAACCTGGTTTTTCCTCTAATTAAGCTATTTTTATACTGCATTCATGCTAGGACACTCCTGATTTTTTCAGGTCAATTATCAGCCTTTAATTAAAACTCACAAATAAAGATTACAGTCTTCCCAAGATCATCTGTACTAAATCTGATCTATTACCATTAGTTCCAGAGAATAAGTTCGAGAACATATTCTTGGGAACGTTAATATAAATATCAACTCATCCAGGGCTAGGAATAGAAGTCATTTCATAACTTTTTTAGAGGAATCATATCTAGTTTGGAGCAAAAAAAAAAAACCGGCTGGTTGAAAAACTCTTACATTTCAGCATTTTTAGAAAAAACTAACTAATGTTTGCTTAATACTTCACCATCTTTTCTGACCTACGAAGAGGAGTAGGAGTATTATTTAACGGTTTTTGTTAATATTTTGTTATCTTATATTATCCAACATGATTTGTTTGGAAAAAAAAACAAAAAATCAAAACAAGACTTAAATTATTTTTTAAGGCAGAAGTAAAGAGCATGAACCAATTTATTTGATAAGTAGGTGGTTTTTTGGAGCCATAGTTCACTCGTTTCTCTCTTTACATGCAAGGGCCGTGATAATTATAATTTATTTTTTGACTTTTAATTTTTCGAGCAAATATCAATAAATATCTAAAAATCGGCCGTTTTTATATCCTCCATACTACTGTGCAGAGGGTTTATATCAGTTTATCAATGCGTTTGTAACTCGTCGAAATAAATTCGGGAGACCCAATAAACTATATATATATTCCTGATCCTTATAAAATTAGAAGTCGATCTAACGATGTCCGTTTGTCTGTATGTCTGTCTGTTCAAAACATTGTCCTGTAACAGCTACGCATACACATTTTGGCTTGCTTGTTGATTTTTTTATTTGTACGTCTCCAAACGTTCAAGCAAACAAAAATGCGTATGCATCGCTGATAAATAAACAAACGAGAATGAAATTGTATGTATGTATTTAAATTTATGGTGATTGCATTTAATAATTGCTTTCAATTAAAAAAGCACGAAAATATCTAGCCCTTCTTTCTCTTAGTGTTAATAACCTTTGTTATAATAATGTGTTCAGAATACGAGTTGATTAGATAAGCGATTCAGCACAGCCGAATTTAATACTCTTATTTATTTGGTATAATTTTTTATACCAAAATAAGGCGGCAGCTACAAAAATATTTATATGTGTTCATTGTTAGTTAATTAGAATTTCTTTTTCTCAGTGTACGATATAATACTTGTTTACTACAATGTATGTAAACTTCTAAGTATTTTACTTGTACAAAATAAAATCTAGACATGTACGTAAAAAAAACAACTACCTTGCCTTAATTGGTAACTTGTTATACCAAGCATTACTTAATTTAATATAGAAAAACTTTAAACTACACAAATGGTTAAGACGCTATACAAAAACAAAAAAAAAAAAAAAACAAATAACCAACTAACATAGAATTTTCAGATTTTTTTTTATTTATTTATTTTTATTTTAGTTTTCTTGAACATGATGACAACAAAAGATAGTTGAATATTGTTGTACATCTATCTACAGTTTAGTTAGTTGCAGCTTAAAGGCCATTTAAAATACACATCAGAAAAAAATATATCATAGTATAAGTAAACGAATATAAAAAAAAAATTTTCATATCACTGAGATTTGAACCTAGGAGCTCCTCTGTAAGGGTGTGCCTCATTTACAATTTAACCGAAGCTTTTTTCGGATGTTGGTTTTTTTTATAACCTATACCACTATGTGGTTTGGGTATAATGACTTTGTGCTGCTGTTTGTAACTACCAAAAATATTTCACCTAGACCCATCTTAAATTATACCGATCAGCTCAGAATCACTTTATGAGTCGTTTTAGCGATGTCCGTCCGTCCGTCCGTTCGTCTGTGTGTCCACGTAAACCTTGTAATCAAACTACAGGTCGCAAGTATGAATATATTTTGATGACATTTGGTATACAACGCAAATGAAATTGGTGAAAATCGGTCCATGTTCAGACCTAGTCCCCATACAAATGACCCCTATGAAATCGACATAAATTGCCATAAGATCCAAATTAACACATAGATCTTAGTCAGATTGGGTTTGTATGTGTTTATTGTATACATTAATCAGTAGTTCAAAAATAATCCCTATAGGACAATTCTTAGTCATTGGCCAAGTATAGAGCTGCTTCCCGATCTTCACTTAAATCTATCAAAAAACAAACATATTGCACAGGTGTTTCTCAAATATGGTTTGTGTATATTTTTTCAAAATATAAGTGACTTTACCAAATATGGTGCGGATCGGTCCATTTTTCGACCTAGTCCCCATATAAATATAGCATACGATATGAACTTTTTTATATCTGCAGACAAAAAAATAATAATAAAGACACTCAAATTTGGTTTATGCTTATTTTCAATAGACAATTAGTTGGGAATGAGAGATAGGGTCTCTAAACTCATGGTATAGGGTATCGTGTTCTCACTTGTTAATGACTAACTTATTGATGTAACGGCATTACTTGATTCTCGGTCAAGTTTCATTAGATTCTTTTAGAAAATTGGCATATTATTGCACTATAGTTATTTTTTGAAGCCCAAATCTAATACTTTATCTAATTTTTTTTTAAGTGTATTTTTTGTTAACAACAAAAGTAAACTGAACATCTTGTCCTGAATTTCAAAAAAAAAAAAAAAAAAGAAACTTGAAAACAATTGACAAATTTTACACATTACTTGTTTACCGACACCAGCTAATAACAAAAGTGTTTAAATTTTTTGTTTGCTTTAAAAATTATTTTAACAAAAATATTTCAAAACTATTTGCGAGTATGAAAGAAATAACAATTTCTTTGAATTTTAGCAAATCTATATCTTATGAATTTCAATAAGCCGGGTATGTTACGAGTAGTTATTTCCTAACAGATACATATGAGTCATGTTAGCTTTAACAAAAAATACTTTTTTTTTTCAAGTTAGTTTACCATATAATGAATTGTCAGTTCCCAATGAGGTAAGCTGATTAATAATTTTAATGGTTTGAAATTTAATAGGTTTAAGAAAACCAAAATTATTTTTAACTCAACTCAAAGTGAAATATCATTTGTCATTTATAATATTGTTAAGAATTAGTTTTTTTTCTTTTTAGGAATTAAAAATGTTAACAATAGATTTATATTTACCGACAATAATCATGATTCAAATTATAATTCATATCTATAACAATATGCTTAATTCCAAATGAAGTTTTCTGTTCTAATGAAGTGGTTAAAGAACCAGTTATTCTAAGTACTCTTTTATACATTTAATAAGGATTGCGCATATAAAAATTGTAACATACACTCGCTAGAAAAAGTAATCGTACAGTTAAAAATTAAAACTGTCGGAAAATATAAGAGAAGATCAACTAAGCTGAATTATTTTTTTCTAATAAATTATTAGTTTTTTTTTTTATTTAATTATTTATTTTTAAATTTAAATTTATAACCAATAAATAATTTTATGATGGTAAAAAACTTAAAAAATGAAAAAGTACATGGGTAAAAGTATTCGTATATTTATAATATTAATACAAAAAACTAAATTTGCATTATTGAATTGCTTAATTTAGCCACTTACGCTTTAGTACCTCTGTGAGCTGATTTTTCTAATTTTTTCAATAACATCTACTGTACGATTTTAAGTGAACGAAAAATATTTGAGTTGTGAACATGAAATAATTGTTTTGTTTAATTAACTTTTGAAATTCCACTAATTTTATGTTTAAATAAGATGTAATAATAAAGAAACTATACTAATTTTGATTAATTTTTCTTGACTTTAAATCAAGGTTCAGAAAATACACACACGAAACACACAATGTTCTGTTCAAAAGCAGCCAACACATATCTTTATTTTCATATCAATTATGTGCGTTTCTAAATTTTCTACGGTGCCCAATACAATCATGACTGTGTTCGTTTTAATATTTCGTTATTTACACGAACATTTTTGTATCACGTACTTTTTGTTTCGATCACACATAAACCACACAGATTCGAGTGTTGCTTTATTTGAAGTTCGTGTTCTAATACGTGTACTGAAAAAAAAAAAAACAGAACATGTACAATAATCAGGTTCGAGTTCAGTTATATTTTAAGTCGTGTTGTGGCTCGTGTACTAAGAAAAAACAGAACATGTACAATAAACAGGTTCGAGTTCAGTTATATTTTAAGTCGTGTTCTGGTTCTTGTACTACGAAAAATTGAAACATCAATTCGCGATCTGATACACCCCGATAAAAACGACAACAATTGTTTCAACCAAATTTATTAAAATTTTATTGACATTTTTTTATGACTTAGGTTGCAAATTGTTTGCAATTGTCAAATATTTTAAAATTTTATTGGCCATTTTTTGTGATTTACGTTGAAATTATTTACAATTGTTTTTATTGACTGGTTTTTATTTTAATAAAATATGGTAATAAAATACTTAAGACACAAAAAACTATTTAGCATCATTAAAGTTACACTTGTTGGTTGTTAGGTTTTTTTGCATTACCCACCCCTATTTTCGCAACCAATTAGTGTCGTAGATGAAAAACCCAATTTTGCGGCATAAAAGACACAATTGTTGGTTGTTAGGATCTTTTGCAAACATTTTTTTTTGGTAACAAATAACTGTAGACACAAACAAATTTTGCATCATAAAAAACACAATCACCCACCCTTAATTTGCGAACCAATTAGTGTCAATGCACAATCCTTTCCTCAATGATTTTTTGGGATTTTTTGCATAAAAACACAATGAGTGTCAATAAAAAAAACCTAAAAAAATATTTTCATATTTTATTGTCCCTTTTTTATGACTTACGTTACAATTGCTTGCAAGTGTTACAATTTCACGCAATTGATTTTGCAATAAATAGTGTGTGCGTGCGTCATTTATTCATTAAAAGTGGTTCAGTTTTCATTAGATCGTGATCTATAAATGTACTGTGTTATTGTGTAAATTGCAAATATTTTGTGAAAATTAAAACAATTTGAAAGCAATAACAGAAATAAGTTTTGATATAAAAAATACGCAACTTTTAATAGCGAAACGAAAAAATTTACACGTCTGATTGAAACCTGCAAGAAAGATTTAAGTGCATTGTGCAGTTTTTGTGTCTTAAGTATTTTATTACCATCTTTTATTAAAATAAAAACCAGTCAATAAAAACAATTGTAAATAATTTCAACGTAAATCACAAAAAATGGCCAATAAAGTTTTAAAATATATGACAATTGCAAACAATTTGCAACCTAAGTCATAAAAAAAGGTCAATAAAATTTTAATAAATTTGGTTGAAACAATTGTTGTCGTTTTTATCGGGGTGTATCAGATCGCGAATTGATGTTTCAATTTTTCGTAGTACAAGAACCAGAACACGAATTTAAAATATAACTGAACTCGAACCTGTTTATTGTACATGTTCTATTTTTTCTTAGTACACGAGCCAGAACACGACTTAAAATATAACTGAACTCGAACCTGTTTATTGTACATGTTCTGTTTTTTCTTAGTACACGAGCCTGAACACGACTTAAAATATAACTGAACTCGAACCTGTTTATTGTACATGTTCTGTTTTTTCTTAGTACACGAGCCACAACACGACTTAAAATGTAACTGAACTCGAACCTGTTTATTGTACATGTTCTGTTTTTTTTCAGTACACGTACCAGAACACGAACTTCAAATAAAGCAACACTCCAATATGTGTGGTTTATGTGTGATCGAAACAAAAAGTACGTGATACAAAAATGTTCGTGTAAATAACGAAATATTAAAACGAACACAGTCATGATTGTGTTGGGCACCGTAGAAAATTTAGAAACGTACATAATTGACATGAAGCTAAAAATATGTGTGTGTTGGTCTAAATTATGTTTATTTACATATATGTACGAGTTTTTTTCTGAACTCTGCTTTAAATACGTCATCATTATTTCAGATGTGTACAATTTCAAGTGACACTGTATATTTTTTTTTTTGTTTTTTGTCAAGCGTGGTTAAAGTTTCGACAAAGTCTAACTTTTGTTTATTAAATTTTAGTTTGACATTATTTCAGCAAACTTTTTTAAGGTGTTTCTTGTTAAATAACACCCCCATTTCGTTTGCAAGTAAATTCTTCAAAAATTTCATCATTATTATACTTAAGTGCAATTGAAAAATATTACTGGAAATAATAATTCGCAAGAAGACTACTGACCGTACCAATTCCGTTAAAACCGAAAATTGTTAAAGAAGTTTCGTATTTTGGTATCTACTAATATGTAATGCCTGGTTTCCACTATGTCATATAAGCTGACAACAAACAATTGCCTCAACTGACATCTCGTAATTTTCTATTCATTACATATTCATTACATCTTATAAACGAACAAAAAATCCGGCTGTCAAACACAAACAAATTGCCCACATGCTGGCAATTTCGTTTCAGATGTCAAATGTTGCCAAGGGTTGTAAATCACAAGACATTAAAACCTGGTTTCATACAACTGACAATAATTGATAACAATTGCCATTGAAAATGACATTATGAAAACCAGGCATAATAGTGGTATTCAAAAGAGGGTGTGAGATGAATATCAAAATAAATACCATGTTAAGATTTTAACAGAGAATGTTTATGTTAACATTTAACATGAGCAAAATACTATTTTTATTTAAGTAAAAAACGAAAATCTATATGTTTTATTAATTAAATTCAGACTATAAACATATATCTGACAAATAATGAATTTGCTTTATTATTATTTTTCTGTAAAATTCGGCTAGGCCAAATGTTAGATGTCTTCAACTTGAGTTTTATGATTACATTAATAACTGGACTTATTGCAGTATTTATAACAAATGTAAACAAAATATTTGAAAAATTAAGCAATTTGATTTCTTTAGAGGTGTCTCCAAATTTTAGGCCATATCTTAGCACAATGATGCCCGATTCAGCCCATTTTAAATACCAAGCTCATTGAAGTAATAAAAAACAACTAACTACCCAGGCAAATCTTTTAGTGTGTGAATGAGCGTGATTTCAATAGACAGACGGACGGACGGACAGACTGATATCGCTAAATCAACTCTAGTTGTTATGGATCAAGAATATATATACTTTATGGCATCACAACTTCATTTTCCGATGCGCCACAAATGCGGTTATTTTGGACCGTCCTGAATGGGATTGTGATATGCCGATTGGAAACCCAAAGGGAATAGATTCCAATGGTATACTGAGTATCTCAGGAAAAAAGACCGACAGCACCCTATAAGTACCTCACTAGACCGACCTGAATGGTGTTATGATATGTCGGGAGAAAGCAGCAAGGAAGTAAATTCTAATGACATACCGGGTATATTCAAT
The DNA here is from genome assembly GCA_963682025.1 of Cordilura impudica. Classification (NCBI taxonomy): domain Eukaryota; kingdom Metazoa; phylum Arthropoda; class Insecta; order Diptera; family Scathophagidae; genus Cordilura; species Cordilura impudica. Next base: position 26,638,976 of record OY821517.1, read on the forward strand.
GGTTTCCCATGAAAAAATTCAAAAAGGATAAAAATAAAAAATCAGGGGTCGATTCGTCGCATTCGAAATATTGCGCTAGAAATAATTTTTTTATTTTCCAAAATAAAATACTAAGAGTAACTTTACTGTGGCACAGCGAGTTATAGCCCATAGTTAAGAGTAAAAATGATAAAAATGAAACGAGGTCTGACGCTTGTCCATCTTCTTTAAATTATAAACCGGAATATTGAAAATCGATTGCTTTTATTCGATATCGACTGCGGTGATTAGGCTCCAGAATTCTCTTATAAGAATCTAATATTACATTCTGATAAATGTGAATATACACTATTTACACCCTATATGTAACACTATGTGGTCAGGGTCAGGGTGTAACTAACAAAAATATTTGATGTAGACCCATCTTTTATTATACCGATCGACTCAGAATTACTTTCTGAGTCGTTTTAGCGATGTCCGTCCGTGCGTCCGTCTGTCCGTCAGTCCCTCTGTCCGTCTGTGGTGTCCATGTAAACCTTGTAATCAAAGTACAGGTCGAAAATATAAATACATGTTATTGAAATTTAGTATATAAGCTTCTATAGGCCATAGGATAAACGCTATTGAAATTGGTGAAAATCAGTCCAAGCTCAGACCTAGTCCCCATACAAATGACCCCTATGTGACCATAATATCCAAATCATATAGATCTCGATCAAATTGTTTTTATGCATGTTTCTTACATCTATTTATCACTAGTCCAAAAATCACTTTTGGTGTCTTTATTACAAAAAATACAATAAAATAGAATGGTGCCAAAACAATGGAAACTTTTCAACTTTTATACCAAAGTTGATTAAAACAATAAAAATTGAATATGATATGAAAGAAAGATGTTATTAATATGTTTGCTAATTTTTTCAGCTCAAATTTTAATTCTTCAACGATTCATACAGCTAGATACTCAAATTCATTTGACATGCTAGACATTGGTATCATTGTAATCTCGGTTGATGATGTTTCTAATGGAATTATTCAGTTAAAAAATAATATTAAATTAGATTCAGATGGTTTATGTACCTATTTTTTGAAAAGGTATGCATTTTCTATCGCGTTTGCCTTTAAATATATTTTTATGTGGTTTGGGTATAATGACTTTGTTCTGCTGTTTGTAACTACCAAAAATATTTGACCTAGACCCATCTTTTATTATACCGATCGAATCAGAATCACTATCTGATTCGATTTAACGATGTCCGCCCGTCCGTCCATGTAAACCATTTAATCAAAGTACAGGTCGCAAATATAAATATATTTTGATAAAATTTGATATATAAGCTTCTATCGGCCATAGGATGAACGCTATTGAAACTGGTGAAATTTAGTCCATGTTTTGACCTAGTCCCCATACAAATGACCCCTATGAAATCAACTTAAATTGCCATAAGTTCCAAATTATCATATAGATCTCATTCAAATTGGGTTTGTATGTGTTTATTATATCCATTACTCAGTAGTCCAAAAATAATTCCTATAGGACAATTCTTAGTCATAGGCCCAATATAGAGCTGCTTCCCGATCTTCACTAAATCTATAAAAAAAAAAAACGAAAATGTTATACAAATTTTTTTTGGTTTGTATATATTTTTTCAAAGTATAAGTGACTTTACCAAATATGGTCAGGATAAGTCCATTTTTCGACCTAGTCCCCATATAAATATGGCACCCGATATGGACTTTTTCATATCTGCAGCCAAAAAAATTAATAACGATGCCACTCAAATTTAGTTTATACTTATTTTCTATATCCAATTAGTTGGACCGAAGAGATAGGGTCTCTTAACCATGATATAGGATATCGTATAGTCGATCTAGACCGACTATAATTTTCTTACTTGTTTATCATTAAAAGAAGGAATTTTCATTGGCAAGTGGAAATCAATGACCATTACTCCAGTTTTTAAAAAATTTAACATATACTGTCAGATATCCTCATTTATAGATATATATAATTTACAAAATGATGGTGTTTCGTTAATAATTTGCTTTTGAATCTTTCAGAGTGTCGTCATGTCTCTTTTTCTAGTTCTCGCAATCCGATACCGACCTGTTTTAGTTGGGGTGGTCGTAATTTAGCTACTATTGACATAGTAACTGATCTGGGAGTTGTTTTTGACTCTACAATGTTTTTAATTCCCCATATGAATTATATAGTACCGAAATCATATAAAGTCCTTGCATTTATTAGGATAAATTTCTCTGATTTTTCTGATCCTAATACATTAAAATTGATCTACACATCTTATGTTAGATTAAAATTAGAGTATGCTGCTGTCGTGCGGAGTCCACATCTTTCGCATTAAGCGAGTGCAACGCTATTTCTTAAATACGCTCTCTCGTCAATTAATTTTGTTGATCCCTTACCCTCATATGAAGCTAAAGGCTTGCTTCTTGGTCTTGAGACTTTAGAATATAGGCGTAGATTTCAAAGCTTATTGTTTATATTTGATTTAATTACTTCTGGTATTGATTGTCATGACTTGCTCTCTCAGATATCTTCTTATGTCCCTCCTAGAATGTTACGTCATAATCATCATATATTTAATGTATCGTACCATCACACTAATTATGCAATAAACAGTATGTTAAATCGTGCTTGTAACGATCTCAATAACTCACACGAAATGGCCGTTAAAAAAAATTTGAATCGCACTATTGAATTTTGCACTTCAAAAGAAAGTTTTAAGCTGTTTCTCTTTGAGTTATTAAATTTATAAAATCAGAAATATTTTTTTAATTTAAGTTATAGTTCAATTTAAGTTATAACTGTTGTATTCCATTGAGTGAAAAATGAAATTTAATGAAATAAAATGAAATGAAATGAAATGAAACGAAACGAAACGAAACGAAGTGAAATGAAATGAAATGATGTGAAATGAAATGAAATGCTGTGAAATGAAATGAAATGAAATGAAATGAAATGAAATGAAATGAAATGAAATGAAATGAAATGAAATGAAATGAAATGAAATGAAATGAAATGAAATGAAATGAAATGAAATGAAATGAAATGAAATGAAATGAAATGAAATGAAATGAAATGAAATGAAATGAAATGAAATGAAATGAAATGAAATGAAATGAAATGAAATGAAATGAAATGAAATGAAATGAAATGAAATGAAATGAAATGAAATGAAATGAAATGAAATGAAATGAAATGAAATGAAATGAAATGAAATGAAATGAAATGAAATGAAATGAAATGAAATGAAATGAAATGAAATGAAATGAAATGAAATGAAATGAAATGAAATGAAATGAAATGAAATGAAATGAAATGAAATGAAATGAAATGAAATGAAATGAAATGAAATGAAATGAAATGAAATGAAATGAAATGAAATGAAATGAAATGAAATGAAATGAAATGAAATGAAATGAAATGAAATGAAATGAAATGAAATGAAATGAAATGAAATGAAATGAAATGAAATGAAATGAAATGAAATGAAATGAAATGAAATGAAATGAAATGAAATGAAATGAAATGAAATGAAATGAAATGAAATGAAATGAAATGAAATGAAATGAAATGAAATGAAATGAAATGAAATGAAATGAAATGAAATGAAATGAAATGAAATGAAATGAAATGAAATGAAATGAAATGAAATGAAATGAAATGAAATGAAATGAAATGAAATGAAATGAAATGAAATGAAATGAAATGAAATGAAATGAAATGAAATGAAATGAAATGAAATGAAATGAAATGAAATGAAATGAAATGAAATGAAATGAAATGAAATGAAATGAAATGAAATGAAATGAAATGAAATGAAATGAAATGAAATGAAATGAAATGAAATGAAATGAAATGAAATGAAATGAAATGAAATGAAATGAAATGAAATGAAATGAAATGAAATGAAATGAAATGAAATGAAATGAAATGAAATGAAATGAAATGAAATGAAATGAAATGAAATGAAATGAAATGAAATGAAATGAAATGAAATGAAATGAAATGAAATGAAATGAAATAAAATGAAATGAAATGAAATGAAATGAAATGAAATGAAATGAAATGAAATGAAAATAGTTTAAAAATATTTGAAGAACGTTTAAAATTAGAAAAATCTTGAGAAAAATAAAATTTTAAAAATTTTAAGGAAGACTCAGTTAGAACAATTGCTCGAAAATATTTATCAAAATTCAAAACATGGCGGAGTTTTGCTCTTAGACCTGCAAAACTATCGATAGTGGTAAAACTATAAATACTATCGATAGTATCGGATATTTTGAAGAATTGTTAGTTTTTATAACCTGCACCGTTCTGTGGAACAGGGTATAATGAGTATGTGCTGATGTTTGTAACTACAAAAATAATTGAGATAGACCCACATTCTAGAACACCGATTGGCTCCGAATCACTTTCTGAGCCGTCTTAGACATGCCCGTTCATCCGACTGACTGTCCATGCAAACTTTGTGATCAAACTACAGGTAGCGATTTTCCTAATTTTTTGATGAAATTTGTCAATTAAGATATAATCAGCTCAAAGACGAACCCTGTTGAAATTGGTGTAAATGGATCCAAGTTTAGATCTTGGCTTCCCCCTTGAAGGAAGCTTAAATGACCCGTAAATCCACAAAGTCATATGTATCTGGCTCATATTGGGTGTTTTTGTGTTTCTTGTGCCCAAAAATGAGTGCTCCAAATATGAATCGAATCGAATCTGTCTTAAAGCTTAAAAATAAAAAAATATTTCAATAAAATTTCGTTTGTAAGTTTACTTAGTTCCCTTAAATAACCCCACCAAATCTGACTGTTGTTGGACTAATTTTGGACCCGGTCCCAAATCATATCCGATATGCACTAAAACGTATTGCTACGTAATAATTTTACACCAATATCCCTCACGTTTGGTATTTGCTTATTTAGTCTACCGCTCACTAAACTTAGGGACACATTCTCAATTTTTGGATCCAAGAACCTTACCCGGTACTCATGGTGCAGGGTACCATATAGTCTGTTCTGACCGATTAAAATTTTCTTATTTATTTATTGTAATTTTTATTGCAGAAAGTAAACTAATTTTTTAACAAACAAAAATTTCAATTAAAATTTTATTTAAGTGTAAATAAATAAATAAAAAACAAAAACGAACTCTATCCAAAAACAAAACCAATAAAAAAAACAAATTAAAAATGCATTCACTGAGATCAGTTATTGATAATAATATATACTAGCAGATTCCAGCGCTCTAAATTCGAGTGCAATTTCAAGGCAGCTTTATTTTTTAACTTAGTCAATTCACAAACCAACACTTTTTTAGTTTACTATTATTATAAATGAAGATAACAAACTCATTAACAAACACATTAACAAATTTAATAAACACACACATAGCATTGTATAATTTTATGTATGTGCTAGTAGCAACTTTAAATGCAATTTACTCAAAATAAGGGAAAAAATTTAAAAATATGTAAAACTGCAAAACAGTTAAAAAGAAATACCTTTCAAATAATATACGTTCGGTCAAAATCGGAATAAAACGGTAGAACAAAACATCGGTCACAAGAAATCGCCCAGCCTACTAATATTATGCATTAAATGAAAAACAAATTAAAAAATGAATTCACTAATAAGATCAGTTATTGGTCATAAACCATAAGATTAGTTCCTTTAGCAAGTGGCAATTCTATTTGTAGGTGATGTTTTTCGTCGATAGTATCTCTATCGAAAAAAAAAACTATCGATAGTTCGTTCAAAATCAAACTATAGATAGTACCATCCATAGTTTTGCAGCTCTAGTTGCTCATCATAATAACATGTTCAAATGACAAAATGAACCACTTGGTTCGTTCTCTGAATCACGATTGCGAACCTTGGTGTTCAGACGATTGTTCTTGTTTCATTTTGACGTCTATATTTTTTGTTCAAATATTTAAAGACATCATACTACACTTTTCGTTTCACTATTTCATTTTTCCAATTTTATTTAAATACATATCTGTCACCACTAAAAATTTTCCAAAATTGACTTTTTTTTCCCTAAATTAATTTACAGTACACCTTTCTATCTATTGCAAAAATTTATTTCTCATAACTATCTTCTTTAACAGGAAAAATGCTGTTATATCTGGGGCACAAATTGAGATAATATCACTAGTCAAATCAAAAATTTCAGTCAGAGAGTCATAACTCAAAATTATATTTTATTTCCACAAATACAATATAAATTTAAAAAAAAAGGATAGTAAAACTTTCCTCAAAATGGACATTTTTCATAATGAAACTACATTCTTAAATAATACAATAATTTTTACATAAACAGTTTTTTGCCTCTCCTGAAAATTTGAAAATTTTGAGTTGTGACTGTTTTGTATTTAAGGTGCGATATACTTTTTATTTGTTAAATGTTTCTATTTATTTTATTGCACACATTAATTTTTTGTGTTTTTTTTTAAATATATTTTTGACAGCTAGATCAGATCAACTAACGATAATATTTGATAGAAATTGGAGATGGTAGTAAATTCTTCGTGGTTCGTAACTAGATTCAAAATGAACCAAGTTGGTTCGCTCTAAAAATTTTATATGGCGAATCATGTAGATTCAATCATGATTGGGGCGCGAACCGTGAATGCGAGAGCGAACCTCGAATCTTGCTGTCCGTCTGAACATAGCAGAAGATGATGAAAAGGCGCCTCTAGAACAAAAGATTTAGCATTAGTTCTCTTTAATATGGGACAGTCTACTCGTATGTAGCTAAACTTTGTATATCTTCATTATCATGAACAAACATGCAGTTTTTTTGTTTTGTTTTTACACAATTTTTTTTTTATTATTGCAAAACATGTGTTTTTAAATGTTTATGTATGTGTAAACTATAAATTTCATAATGATATGCACAAAAAAAAAAAAAAATGTCGGTATAGAATTTCTTATGTGAACAGCAGAAAAAAAACCTACTATAGATTCTACTACTTGATGGCGCCCTCATATGTCTGTTTGATATTTATATGCACAAATAAAACCCCTTCATAAAGCCACAAAAAAAAATGTTTAATATTGTCGGTGTTCTAAATTCCTTGGATTTGGAAAAAACCGAACAACAACAAAAAAAGAACACATATGCTTAATTAGGAAGTGACAAGTAGGCTCCTTCAAGTACGACAGTCTAAAAGTGCAACATAAAATATTTTCCTTGTGTTATTTATTACACGAGCAAAATCTGAAGAACATTTATGTATTTTCTTCTTATGATTGAGATTATGAAATATGTTAATTAAGAAGCGACAATATATTCAATGAAATAACCTTGAAAATAATTTTTATATTGCAACAGCAGTTAAAGAAACGTAAAGAACTTTACTGATTTAATTTAGTAAAGTTTGGAAAAATATTAAGAACAGTTTTTTAAGCATTTTTTATGCATTTTTAAAATCAGACAAACCGAATTTGAGTGCTTTATGTCTTTTTATGGTTATAATAAACGCTATTTAACCAAATTTAGAACACGATATTTATAATAATCTGGATCTTAAGTCAATAGAGGTGTATCATTTGAGGCTAGGTCTGAACAAAAAAAATTATTGTGGTTTTCGAGTCGATTGGGTTACATAAAAAAATAAGCAAGAAAATTATAACCGGTCTAGTCCGACTATTTTTATTCTATTTTTTACATGGATCTATTAATAAGAATTATTTATTTTAGCCTTTCTTTTAAGTTTGCTAAAGATTTTAATGAGAAATCATAGCTGAAAAACTAAGCAAGCAAACATTAAGATAAGGAAAAATTTGACCTGAGAACGCCAAACCCTTTGAAAGTATTACTATACTGGCCTAATACTTTCAACTTGACTTGGAATTTTTTTTTATCCCCCAGACAGACACGTCTCTGTTTATTTTAAATAAAGACAAAAATTCAAGAATTAAAGAAATGTCTACAACCAAAATATCTGAATATATCTAAAATGTTGCTAAATACAACTTGAGGCCATCTAATCCTTTTGCAAGTGTAACATGAAACAACTTTATCCAGAGTATCAACTCCTCCTTTACATTTATTATAGTCTAGTAACATTTGCGGTTTTTTTTCCTCACGATTGCTTACTTCTGGGCTATGATGCAAAGTGCTAAGAAGCTTCACAGGCTTATTTTTCTTTGGAATATATGAAAGGAGAGTAGTGTCCTTGGTGAAGCAAAAAAATTATGAAAATACCGGTCTTCCTTTAGTTGACAAAAGCTCAGGTGGCAATTCAGTCTTGTTTTTAAGTATTGCTCCTACTAAAGTAATTTGTTTTTCTAACAATTTTTGTCCCAATTGATAAGAAACAAAAAAGTTGTCTGCAGTCACATTATGACCTTTTAGCCCAACTGTCAAATCGAGTACTACTCGCATACCTTGATTTCTTTCGGGCATAGCTCCAACTTCTTTGCCTGTATACGGTTGTACATTCAAGAAGTAACTGGTACTCGAATCGCAGAGTACCCAACATTTTATACCATACTTAGCTGATTTTGATGGTATATACTACCGGAATGGACACCTTCCTCTGAATGCGACTAATTGCTCATCTACTGTTACATCTAGAGATGGATTGTAAAGTTTGGGCAATATTTCGACCCAGGTATTCCATATCTCACGTATCGGTGCAAACTTATCTAAAATTCGCCGTTCACTGCGAGTATCCTTATTATCAAATCTTATCACTCTAGAAAGACTTTTGAATCTTTTCAATGGCATGATTGCTCTAAAAATTGGTCTTCCTTTCTCAGAGTCCCATAAACTTTCCGTGCTTTTATTATTTGATCTATACACTTCAGCTAACAAAAGTGTACCAATAAATGCAAAAATTTCGGTGTCGTCAACTTCGATCCAATCAATACTAAATACACGTTTACCTTCATTATTGGTATATTTCAAATAATGTTCATTACAGGCGGCGGGAAAAACAATTGAAAACTGGAAATTTCTTCCTTTGTGATTCTCGAACAAGAGTAGCGGGTCTAGGTTGGTGTCATGCAAATAATGTTCTCTCTCCTAAATCTTCCTTGACTATTCGTACGAGGTTTTTTGAAATATTTTATTCCACCAATTTTTGATGTCATTGCCGCAGTCAATTTCATCTCCACTAGAACTGTCAGATGTCTCAGTGCATTCCAAGATATCTTCATATTCTGAACAAATCTCCTCTTCGTCCGATAATGCATTTAGCATATTTTCTATCTCACTAATATTCATTTTCCGACAAGAAATACAGACTCGACACTCTATAGCGTTGATGCGTTTGATAAGTTCCGTGTTTATTATATGACTGAAAACAATTTTGCAATAAGAAAATAAGCTATGCTTTTTACATGGGGATTCCCCTTTTTCATACCAATAATGTTCAGCAAGAATGATGCTGTATTGACAATAAAGATACATACACTTTTTCACTAATGCATGTACACTGTTTGAATTGGCTCGGTTACTGTCTGGAATATTATGAAGAAATGGAAACCTTAATGATATTTATTTGCTATTCTTTTATTTTTTTTTAATGTTAGAATACATAGCTTGCGAAAAACGTTTATAGTCATGATTATTGTCTGGACGCCTACAAAAGAAGACAATTATCAGCACTTTGTCAGTTGTAAACGTGGCTTTAGGCACGATATGTATAACACATTTGACATTCCTTTTGACAAATAAATTATTTTAACAAAAATGTGCGTAACAAAAACTCGACGACTTTATTCCGGGTCAAATTTGACCCGAAGATCATAAGTGCTAAAAACTGTATAAATGTTTTTTTTTGCCAATATTTTTTTATAAAACCAAAAGTAGTTATTAACATTTAAAATTAAATAAAAGTCATAAAATATCTAAAATCTAAAACCAATACTTAAAGAAAAAATTAAAATTTTCTTCCAAAATGGATCACATTTGACCCGAAAACCCTAAGGTTAAGTGACAAAGGAATTCAGTAATAGAAAATGAGTTTTTCTTCTAAAGACTTGGATTTAATAAATTTTACGAAAATTTTTTTAAAATTTAAACATAAAATAGATGGAGAATAAAATGTTTAATAAAAATTAAAAAATTATTTAGGAACAGAAAAATTAATTGCATTTCTTATGAACATTTAAAAAATGGATGATGTGTTAAATAAAAATCAATTTTCAAAATATTGTGTCCGTCTAGACAATTAAATGCCACTTCTTTTGATTTAATAAATACTCTTAAAAAATTTAAATCCAAGTGATTAAAAAATAAGACTATTGGCCTTAAATGCAATCATTTAAAGTGTTTTTTTTTGTAGAGGTTCATAAATTCTAGATAATAATCTGTTATTTAGATTAGGTTAGATTAGATTAAGAAGGCTCTACGCACCGCGACCAATCTGATCTTTTGTGCAGCCTATGGTTGTCCTAAAGATTGAGGCTTTTTATAAAGCCAATTACCCTATTTGGCATGAGACATCATATGTCCCGGTGGGATACAGTGTATCCTACAAGTTCAAGGGTTCTCTTGCCACTTATCCTGTTCGCAGAACCTACATGTGTCCGTAACAGACTGATCTTTTATTCTTAGATGGTACCTAAGATTACAGTGTCCAGTAAAGAATCCCGTCAAGATCATTAAGTCCTTCTTATCAAGGGAGAGTAGTCTTTTCGATTGAACACTGGATGGAGTAGTAAATCTTTTAGCCTGCCGGGACTTTTTTCCCTATGTTCGGCAAATTGTGGTTCCCTCCATTTCTTAATTTTTTCTTTGATGTATCCCGTTGGAACACCATAGAATGGTTTCGGACTGATGAAAGGACGACGAACTTCGATTGGCCAGGCAATCCGCTCTTTCGTTGCCCTCACGTCATTCGTGGCCTTCGTGTCCTGGAATCCAGCATAAGGTTAGTTCGTTGCATCTACCTAATAGGTTCAACACTTCGATGCATCCCAAAACAAGTCTAGACGACACGTTGTAGGATGTAATTGCCTTTAGTGCAGCCTGTTTGTCGGATGAGTGCCCTTTTTGTCTTTCTTCTAAGACATTCAGTCACACATATATAATTAGCGAAAACCCCCACTTGGAATATGGATGGGTATTTTCCCATGGGTAAGGCTTGTTGGAAATTGGGACCTAGTACGCCCTCGCCCGTGTCCCTATTTGATTGCTTTGAGCCATCTGTGAACCACACAAGAGAACCCTGTTCCGGTTCCCAGGTCCTATTGGCCCACATGCTCCGTTCCAATATCATTGTCCTAAATTCCCTGACAAATATTTCCTTTGGGTAGCATTCTGTCCGTGGCCCTTACCACCGGGTCGTTGGTCTAGCCACTCTCATGTGACCCTTTAGGTCACCGTTTTCATGCTGCCAGATTCCTGAAGTCATGCATGCATCTTCATCGACCGCAATATGCAGTGGTGTGACGTTGAACATGGGGCCGATGGCATCGGTTGGACACGTTCTAGTTGCCCCGGCGATATCAATACAGGCAATGCGGTACACTTTGCTCAGGATTGCCTTAGCATTCGTTTGTTCCACCTTTGGCCACAGTGCAAGAGCAGAATAGGTAACCATTGGTTCCATAATAGTCTTGAACGACCATGTAGGGCTTTAGGCCCCACGTTCAACCAAATAGTCTTTGATAGGCCTATAGAGCCCTGGTAGCCTTTTTGGTAATTTGATCTAAGTGGTTGTTCCATGTGAGGGATTTATCCAGGGTAACCCTTGATTTCGTCCGAGAACGCTAATGTCAAACCGTTCAGTCTTGATTTAACAAGGTTGAGTTTTCTTCGTTTGGGGAAGGGATCCGTATGGTCTTCGATGGGTTCATGGATAGCCCTTTATTCTGACACCAATTGAGAGTATAATTCAGAGTTTGGTACATGCGCTACGATATTGTGTTCTCGGCGAAACCGGTGACAGAGTTCACAAGGTTGTCCGCGTAACCGAAGGTTCTAAATCCTTGGTTGTTAAGATCCCCCAGTAATTCATCTATGACCAAGGTCCACAGCAGTGGCGATAGCACGCCTCCTTGAGGACAGGCCCTAGTGGCATTTATGGTCCTAGACGTACTGCCTATGCTCAGTGTGATGACAACATAGTTGAGCATATCTAGGGTCCAGCTGATTATGATTGGAGAAACATCTTTTCTCAACATGGCCTCTTCAATTGCCCTATACGACATACATATTATCGAAGGTACCCTGTATATCAATGAAGGCACAAAGAGAAATCTGTTCGGTATCAAGTGCCATTTCTATCATTGTGACAATATTGTGAATAGCTGATTCCGTGGATTTACCCTGTTGGTACGCAAACTGTAGTTCATAAATTGGTTTGCGTCACAGGTAAATGTCCCTGATATGATGGTCTAGATAGTCTTCAGGAAAAAAGAACTTAGACTAATCGGTCTATACGATTTAGCTAGCTGTTCAGAGTTCCTGCATACCTTGGGTATAAATACCAGTTCTACTTCTCTCCAGATTGATGGAACAAAACTATGATGATCATAATAATCTATTTCAGTTTGTTTTTCTACCCTATACCAGTATGTGGTTTGGGTATACTGACTTTGTGTTGCTGTTTGTAACTACCAAAAATATTTGACCTAGAGCCATCTTTTATTATACCGATCGAATCAGAATCAATATCTGATTCGATTTAACGATGTCCGTCCGTCCGTCCGTCTGTCTGTGTGTCCATGTAAAGCTTGTAGTCAAACTGCAGGTCGCAAATATGAATATATTTTGATGAAATTTGGTATATAAGCTTTTATCGGCCATAGGATGAACGCTATTGAAATTGGTGAGAATCGGTCCATGGTTGGGCCTAGCCCCCATACAAATTACCCCTATGAAACCAACATAAATTGCTATAAGATCCAAATTATCGTATAAATCTTAGTCAAATTGGGTTTGTATGTGTTAATTACATCCATTAATCAGTAGTCCAAAAATGATCCCTATGGATCTTCCCATAGGCTGCTTTCCGATCTTCACTTAAATCTATCAAAAAACAGAAGTATTGCACTGATTCTTCTCAAATTTTGTTTGTATATATTTTTACAAAATACAAGAGACTTTACCAAACATGGTCAGGATCGGTCCATTTTTGGGCCTAGTCCCCATATAGATATAGCATCCAATATGAACTTTTTCATATCTACAGCCAAAAAAATTAATAAAAATCCCACTCAAATTTGGTTTATGCTTATTTTCTATATCCAGTTAGTTGGGCCTGAGCGATAGGGTCTCTAAACGCATGGTATAGGGTATCGTATAGTCGGCCTAGACCGACTATAATTTTCTTACTTGTTTTTTTTTTTGTAATTTATAATCTGAAAATATACTTCCTCAAGATCAACCTTTCTTAACTCATCACAAAGTTTGTTTGTATGAGTCATAAAAAAAGCGCGATCAAAAATGTTCTAAGAATCTTAAAAAAGTATTTTACGCTAATATCCAAAGTACTTTATGGTGTCCTAGTCCCAAAATTTAATACTTTACAATTGGAACGACAAACTGTCTCATATACCCCCCATTTTTGAGCTCGAGCATAAGTAAAAATTGCAAAAAATTAAAATGAAAATGAAATAAAAGGAAACCGCACATAAAGACATTTTTAAGCGGCATATCAAAAGCTTTTTATGTCGTGAGTTTTGTGGTTTGTTTTTGTTTTTATATCCAAGGGTATGTAACATGGATTTTACCAAACAATTATTCACATAAGTATTTACAAAAAAAAAAAAAAAATGTCATGTCAGGAAAATGAAAATGGAGCAATAATAACAACTGTTAAATTCAATAAATCTTGTTTCATATATTTTTCTTTTTTTTATTTATTTACAGATTCAAAAATAAAAAACAACGTACAATAAGTTCGAAGAAATATTTATAGAAAATTAGCTTAAGGTAAGTTGAAAAAAAAAAAAAAATAATTCGATAATAAAATAGTCCATAAAATAACAAATTTCTTAAGCATTAGATTGAACTTTTATAAAAGTCAAAACATAAAGCATAATTATGGTTAGTTTGTATCTTTACAACCATAAATTAAATTTATAAGCCGACAACTTAATGGATAGATTGCATACAACTGCATTTTTAAACGAAAACTTTTGTCAACAAAAATTTCCCTAAAATTCAGTAATTTAATAAAAGAATACCTTTTGCCGATTTGAGAACATTTTATTAATTGAAGCTTTAATTCGAGTTAATTACTTTAAATCCCACAACATTGTTAAAAAAAAAATTTTTAGTTTCCGTATTTGTCTTTCAAGCAACCTTTAAAAATGACTACATAATATAAAATGTGTTAAGTATCAGGTAAGGTTGCACTTTTACACACACTGCATATGAAATTTCAAAATGACATTTGACCTTTATGTCAATGTTTTCAACTCATCATTTTACATAACATTACTGTGACTAGTGTGCAGTAAATATTATTAAATAAAACAAACACTCTCTCACAAAATATGACCAGCTGAATTTTTACTTTTCCAGTTAATTGTTTAAAAAAAAAATGCTTTTAATACTTAAAAAAATGTTATAGCTAAAATTTATTTGGAATTTAAAAAATGTTTCCAGATAAACTTAAGATTCTCTTTCGTAATTATAATAAAATTTTCAAACAGAAAAGATTTAAAAAAATGCAAAATAAGGGAAATATTCATAAAAAATTTCATGCAATATTTTCAGAAAAATATTGAAAAAACTATGCAACAACTCTTCTGTGGGATGAAAAGTTCCAAGTCAGGGTGAAAGTACTGGGCCAGTATAGTCAAACCTCCAAAAGGCTTGGCGTTCTCAGACCAAACTTTTTTTTATGACCTTTTATATTTTTTCCTTATCTTGTTCGCTTAGTCTTTCACCTATAACTCAACAACCATTCAAGATTTTTCATTTCATTCTTTAGCCAAAAGCTTCAGCAAATTAAGTTTAACTAATTTAATCAAATGCAAAATTTTCATTATCCCATTTAATTTTTTAAATAATTTTTTTTAATAACACAAATATTCAGGACGTATGATTATTTATTAGTAGAGTAAACAAGATGTATACGTATGAGTGATATTTTTAATATTTATATATTAATACGTGAAGGTAAATTTTTAGTTCCCTTTTTAAGCAATATGCGGGCACGTAGGAGTGTGAAAATTGGCATAGTTATAGCTCATATGGAGGAGAAGCTGAGAATGATAAAATGTAGGTCTAATCTGTCTTAAAAATATATTAAATTAAATAAAATGAAATATTTCTTATAATTTGTTACACCCTGTTAATGAGAATGATTTTAATTGTATATAACACGTCCTGTGTTGAATTGTGATTTGCTTAAATTGATTAGCATACCTTTAGGCGCATTTAAATATTCATAAAGTTTTTAATTGAATGAAAAAATAATATTTTCTAGAATTTTCACTCGAATGTTTAACATTTTTAACATGAATATATGTTATTAATAAAAATTATTTATTTAAGCTACAATTTAGCTGCTGAATAAAGAAATGAGAAATGAACAACCGTTTCTGAGTTATAGCTGAAGAGCTAATCAAACAAACATTAAGATAAGAAAAAACAAGTAAGAAAATTATAGTCGGTCGAGACAGACTATATGATACCCTATGCCATGCGTTTAGAGACCCTATCTCTTAGGCCCAACTAACTGGATATAGAAAATAAGCATAAACCAAATTTGAGTGGGATTTTTATTAATTTTTTTGGCTGCAGATATGAAAAAGTTCATATTGGATGCTATATCTATATGGGGACTAGGCCCAAAAATGGAACGATCCTGACTATGTTTGGTAGAGTCTCTTGTATTTTGCAAAAACATATACAAACAAAATTTGAGAAGAATCAGTGCAATATTTTTGTTTTTTATAGATTTAAGTGAAGATCGGGAAGCAGTTCTATATGAGGCCTATGACTAAGAGCTGTCCCAGGTATCGTTTTTAGACTACTCATTAATGGATGTAGTAAACGCATACAAGCCTAATTTGAGTAAGATCTATATGACAATTTGGGTCTTATGGCAATTTATGTCGATTTCATAGGGGTCATTTGTATGGGGGCTAGGTCTGAACATGGACCGATTCTCACCAGTTTCAATAGCGTTCACCCTATGGCCAATAAAAGCTTATATACCAAATTTCATCACAATATATTCATATTTTCGACCTGCAGTTTGTTTACAAGGTTTACATGGACACACAGACGGACGGACGGACATCGTTAAATCGAATCAGTTAGTGATTCTGATTTAATCGGTATAATAAAAGATGGGTCTAGGTCAAATATTTTTGGTAGTTACAAACAGCAGCACAAAGTCATTATACCCAAACCACATAGTGGTATAGAATTTTCACTCGAATTTCGAGTGCTGGGCTATACTAGTTAAATTAAACATACATGAGTATTTTTTTAAATATTTTTTACATGAATATATGTTATTAATAAAAATTATTTATTTAAGCAACAATTTAGCTGCTGAATAAAGAAATGAGAAATGATCAACCGTTCCTGAATTATAGCTGAAGAGCTAATCAAGCAAACATTAAGATAAGAAAAAAATATTAAAGGTCATATAAATAAGGTTTGATCGAGCCAAACCCTTTGGAGGTTTTACCATACTGTCCTAGTACTTTCACACGGACTTGGTATTTCTCACATCCCCCCCCCCCCTCCACCGCTTAATGGATGTTGCATTGTGTTATTAAGCCCTAAAACAAATTAGAAAAAATAATTTTCAACATCCGTGGATTCATTTATATAAAACCAAATTTCTATTATTGTTAAAATTACTTTTACGATTGTTTTAGAAAAATTTGGTAGCACTATTAAAAATCCGTTTGTTTTTGGTTTATAGGGGACTACACCATTGTACTGACCATCTTGAAATTTTTACAGTATATAACTGCCTCTCTTGAAGGAGAAATAGGCTATATTTTTTGGATTTTTCAAGAGGCAGTGGCTCCTCCCATATAAACTAAATTTTTAACATGTAATTTTAACATATAATATCTGGAGTAGTACGACAGCAAGAGTTCTGAAAATATGTACATGTACATATTAAAATAATTCCAAGACTTCCGGGATCGGACCAATAGGCGTGGAATACCCAAAGAAATTAAATATTTAATGCCATATATCTGGAGTACTGTAGTTTCAAAAGACTCCGGACTTCGTGTGAGTGCATAAGTAATTAATGGGAATAGTCTGACAAAAATTGGCGGGATCGGACCGATAGGCGTGGCACGTTCTATACAAAAAAATATGAAGTACTATGAAAGTGACCGTCCTGAAACTTCTGACAAGTACAATAATTACCAATCTGAGTAGTCGTCAAAATCGAAAATCGCGAATAACAAAAATCGCCAAAAACAAATATCGCCAAAAACAAAAATTTCCAAAATCAAAAATCGCCAAAATCAAAAATCGCGAATAACGAAAATCGCCAAAAATCAAAAATCGCCAAAACCGAAAATCGCGAATAACAAAAAAAAAAAAAAAAAAATAAAAATATGGCCAAAAACAAAAATTGCCAAAATAAAAAAATCGCCAAAACGGAAAATCGCAAATAACAGAAATCGCCAAAAACAAAATTCGCCAACCAAAAATTGCAACAAAAATTCATTAACGCCAAAAATTGCCAAGATCAAAAATCTCTAAAATCAAAAATCGCAAAAAACAAAAACCTCCATAATCAAAATAAGCAAAAAAAAAAAACAAAAATCGCGAATATCAAAATTAAAAAACAAAAATCGTTAAAATCGAAAATCGCCCAAATAAAAAATCGCCAATATCAAAAAGCGACAAATAAAAATCAGCAAAATCAAAAACCGCAAACAACAAAAATCGCTAAAATTAAAAATCGCTACAGCCTAAAAAAAAATCAAGAATCTCTAACAACAAGAATCGCCAAAATCTAAAATAGCAAAAAACAAAAATCACCAATGTCAAAAATCGCCAAAACCAAAAATCGCGAATAACAAAAATCGTTAAAAAAGAAACACGCCTAAATAAAAAATCGCCACAACAAACAAAAATTGTCAAAGTCAAAAATCGCCGAAACTGAATATCGCGAATAACAAATTTCGCCAAAAACAAATATCGCCAAAAACAAAAATTGCCAAAATAAAAAATCGCCAAAACTGAAAATCGCGAATAACAAAAGTCGCCAAAAACAAAATTCGCCAACCAAAAATCGCAACAAAAAATCACTAACAACAAAAATCGCCAAGATCAAAAATCGGTAAAACCAAAAATCGCCAAAATCAAAATTCGCAAAAAACAAAAATCTCCATAATCAAAATAAGCAAAAAAACAAAAATTGCCAAAACCGAAAATCGCGAATATCAAAAATCACCAAAATCAAAAATCTCAATAATCAAATATCGCCCAAATCAAAAATCGTCAGTATCAAAAATCGCCAAAATAAAAATCGCCAAAATCAAAAACTGCAAACAACAAAAACCGCAAACACCAATAATCGCTAAAATCAAAATTTGCTACAGCCTAAAGTCACCAAAATCAAATATCACTAAGATCAAAAAACGCCAAAAATCAAAAATCGCAAAAAACAAGAATCGTCAAATTCTAAAATAGCAACAAACAAAAATCGCAAATGTCAAAAATCGCCAAAACCGAAAATCGCTAATAACAAAAATCGGTAAAAAAAGAAACACGCCTAAATAAAAAATCGCCACAACCAAAATCGCCTAAATCAAAAATCGCCAAAATAAAAATCGCCAAAATTAAAAACCGCAAAAACAAAACTCGCTAAAATCGAAAATTGCTACAGCCTAAAGAAGCTAATCAAAAATAGCAAAAAACAAAAATCGCCAATGTCAAAAATAGCCAAAACCGAAAATAGCGAATAACAAAAATCGGTAAAAAAAGAAACACGCCTAAATAAAAAATCGCCACAACCATAAATCACGATTAAAAAAAATCGCCAAATTAAAAAAATCGATAAAAATCAAAAATCGCCAAGAATAAATAAAATAGTTTTCTACAAAATGGTTTCCCAGTTTTTAAATTCGTTACGATGGGTGTAGCGAAGCGTATCGTGTTACAGCTAGTTATATATAAAAAATTGTCAAAGAAAATTTTTAACTTTGCAAAAAAAAACATATAAGTTCCTAGTTATAAAAAAATTCGAAAAATATACGAAATATACTCGCATAAGATCAGCTTTAAATTATATGCATGTAATTATTGACAAAAATGTTTACCATTCTCAAAAGTCCTCATGATATTCACAAAATATTCATTCTTTAAAAATCAAAAGAAACAAATAAGAGCATTAAACTCTAAACACAATATTATAACTAAGGTTGTCCACACTGAGAGACAAAAAAAGCTAGATTTCACATTTCAGTGCTTATATTTTTTTTAACTTTCAGCATAAATGTAATTACATACAATTAACTTTTTGTTTGTTTAAAGAGGGTAAGAGTATAATCATCTTGTAATTCGCTTTATACCCATCGGTAAACAATTCATTCACATGGACAATAAAAAGAAAAAAAACAACAAGCAAACAAATATGTGTATGAATGGCTGATACATATCTACAAATATCTTCTTGCCAGTGCAATACTACAAAAATTCAAAATATTACTGTTTTCCGAAAACTGCTCTATTGGGCTAGAAGAGGCTCAAAGAATCAGAGGAATATTATAACATTTCAAAATTTTACTGTTTTCAGTGAAATTACAATACATATTCTTATATTACACTGAACAAATTATAACGAACGATAAAATTTTAAACCGTAATATCTATAGATATATATTTTGAGTGGTGTGGAACTTTTAAAAATTCAAATAATGTTTTCGATTTCTTCGCTCGCACTTTTTATAATGAATTCACTTAATTCTTATAAAAATTAAAAATTTTAAATATAGCGAAACTATCACGAACTTGGATCTCGACCTTAAGCTTGAGAATTATTTGTGGTTTATTCACATAGACTCCAAAGAAAGACATCACATGTCATTAAATCGAACTAGCTTGGGGGGTTTAATTGACATCGGAATATCGGGAGATGACACCGGAATATCGGGAGATCATTGCTCCAAGAAACCGATTGTTTCGTACACGGATGGCAGACAATATTAATTGAACTTCTGAAAATATCAATTAAATTTCATAATTGGATTCATGTTGTTGCAGAATATGTTTACCTACAGGTTGTTACTTTGGAAAGTGGTTCTTTAAGAATGGTTTTAATTTTTTGTGAATTTAGAAACTAAAAATTGATAAAAAATATTTAACATATCTTAATAATCAAAGAAAAATATTTAGTGACTCATAAATGCATTTAGTTGGTCATGTTATGTTTAGCCAACGTTATAAATATCCATTATGAAAAATGAGTGGGGAGTGTAGCAGAAGTATATGTATGTATTGTATGTAGAAGTGGCAGTAGCAACAACAGCTAAATTTGGTTAGATTTGTCTCCGACATTATTTAATAGAATTGTCATGATTTTGACATATTTCAATATTTAATACAGAACAAAAACCAAGAGTTTACCAAAAAAAGGCATTTTTTGAAATGAAGCAATGTGAGAGAGGAAACGTGCAGGAAAATGATAAAAAATTAAAAAATAATAAATAACATTGGCCATATAAAGACAATAAAGGAAATTGATTTTCTGTTTTTTTTTTTTTTTGAAAATTTTCAATTAAAAACTGAATTAAATTTTGTTAATTTAAAGAGGAAATATAGTTTAAAAATACAACTTCCTATTTAAAAACCTCAAAGAATACAATATAAAAAATAATGTTTATTTAAATCAATCTAATAATCCATTTGATATGCTAATCTTAACGATTAAACTAGGCCACAACCACATTCACATCATCTACATATCTTTCCATTAAACAACTCTGCCAGCTGAAATTGTTTAAATTGTTCTATAACACAGACATTCACTTTATAACAACACAAAATAAAATATCTGATTCAGAATTTCTTAATGTAAATATGCATAAATTATAAAACCATTAGTTGTTGTCGACATATAAAAGAAAAAACGATGTTGAAATTCCACAAACAATTTTGAAATTTATTACACGTTCCGCCATCATTCTCGTCAATAGTTTAGGTAATCTTCTTTTATGTAAATCAACAAATATTTATCCAAAATGGGATTTCTTTTTCAAATAAAATAAAACGTTTAATAAAAAAAAACCACCTACTGTAAATTCTTAATTTTAGTGATATAAATTTATGACTGTATAGATACAAAAGTAACAGCAAACACAAAAACTCTAAATTGAATTCTAAATTTATCAGGTGATTTAGTGGATTTTGTAACATTTAGATAATTATTGGGTATAAACAATTCACAAGATATCAAATGTTGTGACAAAATTTCATTTTTATGCCCTATACCGCTATGTGGTGAGGGTATAATGAGTTTGTGCTGTTATTTGTAACTATCAAAAATATTTGATGTAGATCCACCTTTTATTAAACCGATCGACCCAGAATCACTATCTAAGTCGATTTAACGATGTCTGCCCCTCCGTCTGTCTGTTTATATATCCATGTAAACTGTGTACTCAAGCAACAGGTCTTAAATATAAATATGTTTTGTCGGTAATGGAAAGATCGCCATTGAAATTGGTGAAAATAAGTTCACGTTCAGTGCCAGCACCCATACAAAAACCCTAATGAGATCAACTTAAATTGTCATGAGATCCAAATTGTCATGTAGATCTGGGTCAAATTGGGTTTGTATGTGTTTATTACATCTATAAATCAGTAGTACAAAAATAAACCATGTATGATAATTCTTAGTCATAGACCCATATAAAGCTGCTTTCCGATCTTCATTTACATACATCTATTTTGTGTATGTTTGTGCCAAATATGGTCAGGATCGGTCCATTTTTCGACCTAGTCCCCATATAAAAAAAGCATCCGATGTGAACTTTCTCCCATCTAAAGGCAAAAAAAAATTAATAACAATGCAACTCAAATTTGGTTATGCTTATTTTCTGTATCCAACTAGTAGAGCTAAGAGAAAGGGTCTCTAAATGCATAGGGTATCGTATGGTCGCTCTAAACCGACTTTAATTTCCTTACTTGATTTTTTTTCCAAGTTCTGAGTGTTGAAAAAATGTCATTTGTTAAATATCAATTTTAAATGTTGTGCCTTTTTGACGATAAGAAGACAGAAATAGAATGGTATTTTTTTATTTCTAATTAACTGTTAATTTCTGTTATTCAGAGTTATGAGATCTCTTTTGTTCGTGGCCATCAAAATGCAATTGCAATAACTTTGTCAGTAAACGGCAACGGTACAAAAAATAAAGCACTGGTAAAGTACGAGTGCTTACATAGTGCTTTGCTAGTACTTATGTTACAAAATTTGCGGCTGTTTAAAAGAATAAATAAAAAATAAATACATAAAAAAAAAAATAATAATGTAAAAAAAAAATTTTTCATAAAGATCAGCAATAAACTTAGGGTTGGCAAATGGTTAAGAATTATTTGATAAAAAAATTTTTTTTATTGAACGGAGAACTTAAAAATTTTGATTTTAAATTAATCGAATAATTTAAAAAATTAAAAAAAAATTTTTAAATAAAAATAAAAAAATTTTTTTCTTTATACAAAATCAAAAAAATGCCGCAACATGGTACAAAATTTTGCCTTTTTAGATATCACTTGACTGGTATACTTAGAGATATCTTCAATAAATAAATAAATAAGTAAAATAAATAAATATATAAATAAATAAATAAGTAAAATAAATAAATAAATAAAGAAATAAATAAATAAATAAATAAAATAAATAAATAAATAAATAAATAAATAAATAACTAAATAAATAAATAAATAAATAAATAAATAAAATAAATAAATAAATAAATAAATAAATAAATAAATAAATAAATAAATAAATAAATAAATAAAAAAGTAAAATAAATAAATAAATAAGTAAAATAAATAAATAAATAAATAAATAAATAAATAAATAAAATAAATAAATAAATAAATAAATAAATAACTAATAAATAAATAAATAAAAAAGTAAAATAAATAAATAAATAAATAAATAAATAAATAAATAAATAAATAAATAAATAAATAAATAAATAAATAAATAAATAAATAAATAAATAAATAAATAAATAAATAAATAAGTAAAATAAATAAATAAATAAATAAATAATAAGAACTTAAAATAAATAAGAATAAAAATTTTGATTTTTATTAATCGGATTAATTCAATAATTTTTTAAATTAAAATTTTTTTTATTGAACAATTTATACAAAATCAAAAAAAATGTCGGAACATATTAAAAAATTTTGATTTTAGATATCACTTGACTGGTATACTTAGAGATATCTAAAATAAATAAATATATAGTGTAAAAATATTATTTTTATAAAGATCAGCAATAAATGTAGGGTTGTCAAATGGTTAAGAATATTCTATTAAAAAAAATTATTATTTGATCGGAGAACTTAAAAATTTTGATTTTCAATTAACCGGATTAATCGAATAACTGAATAAATTTAAAAAAAAAAATTTAATATAATAAAAAAAAATCCAAAAAATTTTTTTTACTTAAATTTAAATTTATTTCTCAAAAATGGATCAATTTATACAAAATCAAAAAAATGCCGTAACATACATATTGCAAAATTTTGCCTTTTTAGATATCACTTGACTTACTTATAAATAAATAAATAAATAAATCTATATATATAAAATTCATTTTCTGTTTGTTTGTTTGTTTGTTTGTTTGACCGCTATACAAATTTTTATTTTTCAACGGATTTTCCTGAAATTTTGTACACACGATCTCTATACCCCAGGAAAGGTCGCCATATACTTTTTACCGGCCACGCCTACTTTTACGCCCACTTTTTATGTAAAATTCCTTTTCTGTTTTGTTCATATTTGTTCACTATACAAATTTTTATTTGTTAACAGATTTCTCTGAAATTCGATGCACACGATCCCTGTACTCCAGCTAAGGTCGCCATATACTTTTTTATCGACCACGCCTACCTTTACGCCCACTTTTTATATACAATTCATTTTCTGCTTTTTGGTATATTTGTTCGGTATACAAATTTTTATTTTTCAACGCATTTCTCTGAAATTTGGTACACACGATCTTTGTACCTCAGGCCAGGTCACCGGGTGATTCTTGCGGCCACACCTACTTTTACGCCCACTTTTTGTATACAATTCATTTCCTGTTTTTTGGTATATTTGTTTGCTATACAAATTTTTGTTTTTCAACGGAATTCTCTGAAATTTGGTACACACGACCTATGTACTCCACCTAAGGTCACCATATGCTTCGTACCGGCCACGCCTACTTTAACGCCCACTTTTTGTATACAATTCATTTTGTTTTTGGTATATTTGTTCGCTATACAAATTTTTATTTTTCAACCGATTTCTCTGAAATTTGGTACACACGATCATTTTCCTCCAGGGAAAGTCGACATATTCTTCGTACCGGTCACGCCTACTATTACGCCCACTTTTTGTATACTATTCATATTCTGTTTTTTGGTACATTTGTACGCTACACAATTTTTTTAACGGATTTCTCTGAAATTTGCTACACACGATATCTGTACTCCAGAGATGTAGCCATATGATTCTTGCCGGTCACGCCTACTTCTACGCCCGCTTTTTATACAAAATTAACTTTCTGTTTTTTGTATATTTGTTCACTATAGAAATTTTTATTTTTCAAGGGATGTCTAAAATTTGGTCACACGATCTCTGTACTACAGGGAAGGTCACCATATGCTTCTTACAGGCCACGCCTACTTTGTACCAACTTCTATGTATATATACAACTTATTTTTTCCGTTTATTTGTTTCTTTATTTGATTGCTATAAAAACTTTTATTTTTCAATGGCTTTCTTCAAAATTTAGTACATATTCCAGGGAAGGTCGCTATATGATTTTTACCGACCACGCCTACTTTTACGCCCAATTTTCTTATAAAATTCATATTTTGTTGTGTGGTATATTTCTTCCCTATACAAATATGTACTTTTCAATGGATTTCTCTGAAATTTGGGTTACACGGAAATAACTACACGGTGAACAAATTCCCCAAACTTTAAAAAAAGGTACCCAAAAGAAATGAACAAATTCCCCAATTATTTTTAATCGAAATAAAAAATGAACTTACTCCCCAAATTCATTCTTAAATTTTTAAATTTTTTTATTTAATGTATTTTGTTAAATATTTATTTTAGTGAACATTTGCATACTGCTCTCAATATAAGTCCAACAATAAATGCATTTAAAATGAGTATTCTTTTCAAAATAAGTTGGCAACAGCTGCGCGGCAGCACTGGTGTGGTTGCCAAATGCGCGGAAGCGGCGCGCGGCGTGCGACCGCGGACTCGGACGCGACGGGTGCGGACGCGACCCGCTCTCGGAACACAGCTCAGCTAAAATATCGCAATGCTCTAAAAAATATGTTTTAGGAATTGAAATAAGTTAACGAGAACTAAGCGGAGGCACGGGAAGTAGCTGTGAGGAAGCGGCGCGAGGCGCGCGGACGCGACGCACTCGCGGAACACAGCTCAGCTAAAATATCGACAGCGGACTCGGACGCGACGGATGCGCACGCGACGCGCTTTCGGAACACAGCTCAGCTAAAATATCGCCATGCTCTAAAAAATATGTTTTAGGAATTAAAATAAGTTAACGAGAACTAAGCGGAGGCACGGGTAGTAGCTGCGAGGAAGCGCCGCGACGCGCGCGGACGCGACGGATGCGGACGCGACGCGCTCGCGGAACACAGCTCAGCTAAAATATCGCAATGATCTGAAAAATATATTTTGGCGATTAAAATAAGTTGACAGCAACTGCGCGGCAGCACGGGTGTGGCTGCCAAACGCGCGGCGCGCGACCGCTGACTCGGACGCGACGGATGCACACGCGACGCGCTCTCGGAACACAGCTCAGCTAAAATATCGCAATGCTCTAAAGAATTAGTTTTAGGAATTAAAATAAGTTAACGAGAACTAAGCGGCAGCACGGGTGGTAGCTGCGAGGAAGAGGCGCGAGGCGCCCGGACGCGGACGCGACGGATGCGGACGTGACGCGCTCGCGGAACACAGCTTACCAAAAATATCGCAATGATCTGAAAAATATATTTTGGCGATTAAAATAAGTTGACAACAACTGCGCGGCAGCACGGGTCTGGCTGCCAAACGCGCGGAAGCGGACGCGACTCGCTCGCGGAACACAGCTTAGTGAAATGTCGTATGATAAATTTTATCTACGTATGTGAAATAATTACCTGTTGATCAAAATAGGCCACACATATACTTACATACTATAAGCAGTTGCTTAAAGAAACCTTGCGACACAATATTAAACGTCGCATTAGTCTTTCATTTCTGAAACTTGAATTTGACGTCTCTGCTCAATGATGATCACTTATTGAATGAATTAATTTAATTTTTAAAAGTTTTGATTCCTTTAATTTGCGGCCCATTCCGTTATATTTGATGTTTATAAATAAACTGAAAAAAAAAAACTTAAAGCGGTTTCTCACGTTATTTTTAAAGCATTTTTGCTGCAGCATCTTATAAAAAACTTCTAAATTAAAAAACCAAAAACTTTTTAATTGAAATAAAAAATGAGTTTACTGCCCATACAAATTTTTGGGGGGAAAGTTCATTTTATTGGGGAATTTGTTAATTGGGGACTAAGTAGTCAGCGCCTGGTAAGCATAGTGAACCATTTTTCAAGTCAAATGCCTTTTCATCCCGGGCAAGACCGGGTAAAAACAGCTAGTAAATAAATAAAATAAAGAGATAATGGAAAAATATTTTTTTTTTATAAAAATCAGCAATAAATGTAGAGTTGTCAAATGGTTAAGAATCATTCGATTAATTTTTTTTGATCGGAGAACTTAAAACTTTTGATTTTCGATTAATCGGATTAATCCAATAACTAAAAAAAATTAATAAAAAAATTTTTTTTATAAAAAAAAATCAAAAAAAATTTTTTTTATTTCAATTTAAATCTATTTCTCAAAAATTGATCAATCTAAAAATGTCGCAATAAATAAATAAAGAAAATATATAAATAATGTAAAAAATATTTTTTTTATAAAGATCAGCACTAAATATAGGGTTGTAAATGGTTAAGAATTATTCAATTAATTTTCTTTTTGATCGGAGAACTTAAAAATTTTGATTTCCGATTAATCGAATAATCTAATTTATTTTTTTTTATTTAAATTTTCATTTATTTCTCAACAATTAATTGATTAATTTATATAAAATCAAAAAATATGTCGCAACATATTACACAATTTTGCCTTATTAGAAAGCACATGACTGGTATACTTAGAGGCATCTTAAATAAATAAATAAATAAATAATGTAAAAATTTTTTTTTTATAAAGATCAGCAATAAATGCAGGGTTGTCCAATGGTTAAGAATTATTGGATTAATTTTTTTTATCGGAGAACTTAAATATTTTGATTTTCGATTAATCGAATTAATCGAATAATTTTTTTTTATTAATATTTTAATTTATTTCTCTAAAATTGATTAATTTATATAACACCAAAAAATATGTCACAACATATTACACAATTTTGCCTTATTAGAAAGCACATGACTGGTATACTTAGAGATATCTTAAAAAATAAATAAATAATATAAAAAAATTTCTTTTTTATAAAGATCAGCAAGAAATGTAGGGTTGTCAAATGGTTAAGAATTATTCGATTAATTTTTTTTTTGATCGCAGAACTTAAAAATTTTGAATTCCGATTAATCGAATTAATCGAATAATTTAAAAAATTAAAAAAAAAAATTTTTTTTATAAAAAAAATCAAAAAAATTTTTTTTATTTAAATCTAATTTATTTCTCAAAAATTGATCAATCTAAAAATGTCACAATAAATAAATAAAAAAAATATATAAATAATGTAAAAAATATTTTTTTATAAAGATCAGCACTAAATATAGGGTTGTAAATGGTTAAGAATTATTCGATTAATTTTTTTTTTGATCGGAGAACTTAAAAATTTTGATTTTCGATTAAACTAATAATTTAAAAAAATTAAAAAAATTTTTTTTTTATAAAAAAAAACAAAAAAACTTATATAAATAATGTAAAAAATATTTTTTATAAAGATCAGTTCTAAATATGGGGTTGCAAATGGTTAAGCATTATTCGGTTAATTTTTTGTATCGCAGAACTTAAAAATTTTGATTTTCGATTAATCGAATAATTTAAAAAAAAAATTTTTTTTTATTTAAATCTAAATTTATTTCTCAAAAATTGATCAATCTAAAAATGTCACAATAAAAAAATAAAAAAAAAAAAATATGTGACCTTCTCCGAGAAAAGGGACCTAGGTGAAAGGGACCTGTGTGAAAAGTTTTGAAAAAAAAAAAACGCATTTAAAGTTTATACACAATTTTAGGTACCAGAATCCACCGTTTTTGACACAACCCGTTTTTTGACACACTAGGTCCCTTTTCTCGGAGAAGGTCACATATATAAATAATGTAAAAAATATTTTTTTAAAAAGAAAAAAAAATATCCAATTGGAAAGAATTATTATTGGTTAAGAATTATTCGATTAGTTATTTTTTTATCGGAGAACTTAAAAATTTTGATTTTCGATTAATCGGATTGATCTAATAATTTAAAAAAATTAAAAAAAATTTTTTTGTAAAAAAAAACAAAAAGTTTTTTTTGGTTAAATTTATTTCTCAAAAATTTATCAATCTAAAAATGTCGCAATAAATAAATAATAAAAAATATATAAATAATGTAAAAAATATTTTTTTATAAAGATCAGCACTATATATGGGGTTGCAAATGGTTAAGAATTATTCGATAAATTGTTTTGATCGGAGAACTTAAAAATTTTGATTTTCGATTAATCGAATTAATCGAATAATTTAATTTATTTTTTTTAATTTAAATTTTAATTTATTTCTCAATAATTACATATTACACAATTTTGCCTTATTAGATGGTAAATGGCTGGTATACTTAGAGATATCTTAAAACAAAACAGGGGCCAAATCACCGCATTCGTTATCGAAATTTTGGATCGAAATTACTTTTTTATTTTTCAAAATAAAATACTCAGAATAATTTTACTCCGTCACTATTAACTAATTATGGCGCTAGTTAAGAGTAAAAGTGAAACGAGGTCTGACGTTTATCCGTCGCCGTAAATAATAAATCAAAATATGCAATTTCGATTGATTTTACTACATATCGAATGCGGTGATTTGGTCCAAGATACATAAACCTCACCTAAACACAAGTAAAATTTAAACTCCTCGTGTGCGGTTTTCGAAGTACTTATAGAAATTAGAAAAACCGCAATGGTTCATGTTTATTTTGGCTAAAACTTGATTATTCCGATGAACATGCAATTTTTCTCACGGCTATATCTCGGTAACCAATTGGAATTTTGTTTTCCTGGCTTCTGAACAATTGTAATGCCTCAAAATTGCTAATATGACGAAAAATTTTAATTTTTTTTTTTATCTTTTTTCACCATTTTATAGTATTGTGTAAAAGATAGAAAAAATTAACATTTTTCGACAGATTAGCAATTTTAAGGCAGTAGATGTAGTTTTTTAAGGTTAGTTTGTTTTGCACTTTTATTCTCCAAGTCTATAGCTACAATTGTTCCGAAACCAGGAAAACAAAATTCTAATTGATTACTGAGATATAGCCGTGAGAAAAATTGCATGTTCTTCAGAAATTAAGTTTCAGTTAAAATCTACGTGAGGCCCTAAAATCCGAACAGCAGCTAAATTAGCAAAACCCAAATGGGATTTGGTTAGTTTCGATAGGTACTTCGAAAATCGAACAGGAGTAGGAGTTTGAATTTTCTGTATTGCGTAGTGTTATTTTACAATATCAAAATAATTTTTATTTACTAACAGTTTAAAACTAAACTGAATTTTTCTTATGAAAAAAGATTTATTACAAAAACAACGTGTCAAATCTTCAAGACCAAATTTCGAAAGTTACTATAGCTACAGTTCGTCAAATCCAGTCATATACCAAACAAGTAAGAGTATTAAATTCGGCTATGCCGAATATTTGATACCCTCCACCCGTGTTATAAGCAAAATTTTGTAACCAATTTTGTCAACACTAAGAGGCAAAAGGCTAGATTTCAAATTATAATGGTTAGATTTTTTACAATCATGTTTAAAATTAATAGGATAATTAACAAAAATTTAAGGTGCCTTTTTAATTGAAATTACTTATTAAGTGCAATTTGCATAAATGTATACACATGCAATTACATTTTTGTATGTTTGTTTATTAGCGATACATACACATTTTTGCTTGTTGTTGTTCACATGTACAAAAAAAAAAAATCACCAAAAGCAAAATGCAATCAAAAATGTGTATGTATCGCTTATCTCTTGCGTGCCCAAGATATGGAGTAACCAATTTTTTCAACACTAAGAGGAAAAAAGGCTAGATTTAAAATTAAATGGTCAGATTTTTTACAATGATGTTTAAAATTAATAGAATAATTAACAAAAATTTAAGGTATTTTAGTGCCTTTTTAATTGAAATTACTTATTAAGTGCAATTAGCATAAATGTATACACATGCAATTACATTTTTGTTTGTTTTTTATTAGCGGCACATATACATTTTTTGCTTGTTGTTGTTCACATGTACAAAAAAAAAACACCAAAAGCAACAAGCAATCAAAAATGTCTATGTATCGCTTATACATATCGATATGCAAATGTTCTGTTACGTATAAATATTTTTCACTATTTTAATTTTGTTATTTTCTATAAAAAATAAAAAATCTTATTTCCGACCTTTATCATCTTAATGATTGAGTTAGAACATAACCAGGCTCAATATCAAATGTTTTTACTTTAAATAAAAGAAAAAGATATTCAGCCTTGTTCTTGAAACGTTGTTATTTGAATAAGAATGAATTTGAAATAACATGAAATTGAAATTTTGGGTTTCTTGAAAACACAAATTTTATATTTTCGAAGTATTTTTCGAAATCATATTTTTTATTGTCAAATGCAAATGGTTTAGCTTCAGAACCATATGTAATTTTTGCATGATTTTCCTTAAGATTAATTATTTTTGTTCTTCAATTTCATTCAATTAAGAATGACTTCTCTTTTTGAAATAAGTTAGGTATCACCAAAGAAAATTCGAAATTCAAATAAATTGGATTTGACTGGCACCACTACTGTTTCGAACATAAACAAAGTTGTGGCAGTCACATGCAAAAAAAAAAATTAAAATATGTGATTTGAGTGAAATATTATTTTAAATTCCTTTATTCGTAATAATTAGTACATAAAGAATCTATGTAATAATTGAAAAAATTATAATGGAAAATAGATTGTGCAAATAAAAAGTTTTTATTATAGCTATAGAACAACATCATCTCCAAAAGTATGTTTTATTAGCATTGACTACCGATTACGAGTTTTTTTTTTTAAATCAACGCAAAATGTAGACGTTTTTTAAAATAGTTTTTTTTTCATAAAATCAATGTCCAATTTTTTAAATGACAAGGTTCAATAAAAAACATGTTAGAATTTAAATATCAATTGTTTTTTTTTTATCTCTTAAGGCCTGTGTAGTAGAAAAAAGGGCATTTGTTTTGATTTCACAAAACCTTTTCTATGTGAATTAAAACAAGAAAAATATTCTTATTGAAATCATAGAACAACAAAAAACTCGTAAATTTAAGAATTTTTTCATTTATTTTTTTTTGTGATAGTGGTTTCAAGAACAGGGGCGATTGGCACATTTGTTTCAAAAAACGGGTCTATATTCTGCATGACAGGTTATACAGCTGTTTCGGGTCGAGTCACCAACCCTCATCAGTAACCAAAAGCAGTTGATAGGAACTACACGACCTATTGCGAACAGGACACTGTTTTCAACAGACAGACAGACAGACGGACATCGCTAGATCGACTTATACTTTTATGGGGATCAAGAATATATATAGTTTATGGGGTTACGGAATTCATTTCGATGAGTTACAAACGGACTGACAAACGGATATATACGCTCTGCACAGCGATGTGCAGGTTATGACAATAACAAAATTTGCATATTAAATATAGTATTAAGTGCAAACTGTCTGAAAACTGACGTTATCCAATCACAAATCAAATAACAAGTTTTATTTTTATTTACTTTTCGTTGTTTTTGCCAATAAAACTATTTTATAAAAGTGTCCGAGTTTCGCTTGTAGTAACTGTATACCAAAGACTTTTCCATTGCCGAGCTGCAATTACTTTTCGACTTTAGCTTCTAAAAAACTTGAAGTTTCTTACAAGTCCCTTGCAATGCTTCTTAACTTTTCACTTAAGCTCTTAACTGGACTAAATTTGCCGAGACCACTAATGGCAAAAATATAGAAACCAAATACAATAAGAAGCTTAAAGGAAAAAATAAACTCCAATCTGACATGAATGGAGTTGTCATGTGCGGCAAGACATTTGTATAGGAGGGTGGAGTCGAAATCATTGAATAACACATAACAAACAAACAACAATGACAACATGTTGAATTTAAAAAAAAAACAATAGATAAAAACTGATCTATAGGGAGTGAATGACAAGCAACAATAGATTTTTTTGCCAAAAAAAAAAAAAAAAAAAAAAAAACAAAACCAAGAAAACTTAATGCAAGAAAACTTTGAGGAAAATATGCAAATAGATAGTTAAAACAGGAATGACAAAACGCCATCACGCAGACAAAACTAAAACCTTCTGACGTTGCACAGTGGCGCCATTTAAGATTTTTCGTTGCAAAAATCATAACTTTTAAACCAAATAAGTCAAATGTGATAGATAATTGTCCAACCTATGAAATAAGTGTTTGAAGAAAATGCTCCGTCTTCCAGATGCTCATGAGTTATTAAAGTTAAAATTTGTTAACGACATGAAAAAATCACGATTTTTAACCATTTTATATTTTTTATGTTTCTTTTTAAAGGTTTTTATATTATATAATTATTATCCATAAATAAAATAATCTAACCCATAAAAACAAAGTTTTTATTAAAACTCTTTCTTTCCTTATGCCTATGAGTTTTGAATCTCTCCGTGACTGTGCGTGACTTTGCGTGACTATTTTAAAATTAATCTTTGGTCACAACAATTCTATGGAACAAGTTTCAGATTGACTGGATGAGGGGAAATGGGGTTTAAATCGTGACTGTGCGAGAGTATGTCAAAGTTAATCTTTTTTTCACAGCAAATGTATGGACCAAGTTTTAGATCGATCGAATGGGGGGAAATTACATTTAGATCACTCTGTGACTGTGCGCGGCTACCCCAAAAATAATCTGTAGTCACAACAAGACTATGGGCCAAATTTCAGATCAATTGGATAAGGGGGAATGGGGCTGACCCAAGACATACAGAGAGACAGAGAGTATGACTTAAAAGAAAGAGTTAAAAAAAAAATAAGATTTTTCGAATTTATTTTTTTAAAATTGCTTCAAAATAATTATCACAATTCATAACAGAAGGTAAGTATATTTAATAGACTAATCATTTCCGAATTATAATTATTGGATTCTGACCCTTTTCGTGACTTCACATGCCGCAAAGATGAAATAAGTGGATCGCAAGATGCAGCCAAACATGCTGAAGAGGTCCTCATTTTGCCTCACCCTTTATGCTTTTAACATGTTCGAGCACCTATATTTGTTATAAAGTTTGTTGAGAGACTCCTGAGCTTTTTCGGAGAGCTCTCCAATTGGCAAAGACTGATATTCAATCTCTTCGCTGCATACATTTCCGCCAAAAGTGATGCAGTTTTCGGAGCATATTCTCCATATTACATTCAAGATCGTTTCAAACAATTTTGAGTTGTTCAACGCCATTTTTAATAGTTTAAAAAATAATTTTCCAAAGCACTCGTCGCGCCAACTTTCAATCATAGATTAATCCAGGGATTATGCCTATTTATCAATATATAATCTGATCTTTTATCTGTAGGTACCGTTTGGATTAAGGGTTTATGAAAGGGTTATGATCCTGTGTCTAAAAATGAATGTACATGTTACCTGTATCCACATGAGATTTAGGTCGAATTACGCAATGTTGATATTATGCACGTTTTCAAATAAGTTATTCTAAAAGAATAGTTCCATTCTAAAACTATTCTAAAAGAATAGTTCTATTCTAAAACAACAGTTAATTTTTGCATTCGGTATCTCTACTTGAATTTACGCGGAATGCATGCCATACAATTACTGGAATATGGTAATTTTTTTTTACATCTAGCAGTCGAAAGAACAGCTGGGAGCAGCTGTACTTTGTTGAATTATGTAGAGGAATAACACTATGCGACAAATCCAGACTTTTTGCTTTGGGCACGCAAATCACAACCACCGATTGAAAGTACTTGGTAAGTATGTAATTATGTGATATAACATTTTTGGCTCTTAAGCAGAACTTTCGCGAAATCGCGGTTTGAAAATATTTTTTTCGAGAAAAGTTTGGTGCATAAAAATTAAAATATATGACTAACGAGTTCCCTGATTAAAATTCTACATCGACATTTGTACCATGAAATTGAACGGTGAATATTTTTTAGAACATTTGAGCCCTCGAGCTCCTACAGTCTTATTATTATTTCCAAAATGCCCAAATTATAAGATAACTACTTACATTTCTGGTACAATATATTCAAGAAAAATGTAGAGCGAACAATTTCAGTAAGGTCTTCAAAGAAACGAAAAAATTCCACGTGCGGTTTCCCCACCAGACGCAGAAAAAAATTCCATATAAAATTTTCAATACATTAAAAAACAAGTAAGAAATTATAGTCGGTCTAGACCGACTATACGAAACCCTATACCGTCTAACTAATTTCATATAGAAAATAAGCATAAACCAAATTTGAGTGGCGTTGTTATTAATTTTTTTGGCTGCAGATATGAAAAAGTTCATATCGGGTGCTATATTTATATGGGGACTAGGCTTAAAATTGGACCGATCCTGATCATGTTTGGTAGTCTCTTGTATTTTGCAAAAATATATACAAACAAAATTTGAAAAGAATCAGTGCAATATTTTTGTTTTTTGATAGATATAAGTGCAGATCGGGAAGCAGCTCTACATGGGGCCTATGAGTAAGGGTTGTCTCATAGGGATAATTTTTGGACTACTCATAAATGGATGTAATAAACGCATACAAACCCAATTTGAGTAAGATCTATATGATAATTTTTTAGTTATAATATCCAAATTATCATACAGATGTTGGTCAAATTGGGTCTGCGTATGTTTATTGCATCCATTATCCTTACACCAATAATTTACTACATAGGACAATTCTTAGTCATAGCCCCCATATAAAACCGCTCCCGATCTTCACTTAAATCTATCAAAAATCAAAAATATTGATATTTGTCAAATATTATTTGTATATGTTTTTGCAAAATTAAGTGAGCTTACCAAATATAGTCAGGATCGGTCCATTTTTCGAACTAGTCCCCATGTATATATAGCATCTGATATTAACTTTTTCATATCCGAAGCAAAAAAATTAATAATAATGACTCAAATTTGGTTTATGTTTATTTTCTATATCCAATTAATTGGGTCTAAGAGATAGGGTCTCTTAACGCATGGCATATAGTATTGTAGAGTCGATCCAGACCGGCTATAATGTTCTTACTTGTTTTTTATTGAACTGTGATTATTGAAGGAAAGATTTGCGCTAGGGTTAGAGGGTAAAGAGTACGCTATGTATGCCACTGTACTGTAGACTACTCTTGGATAGTTTGATTGTACTTGCAAGTTAGGGCATCATTTTTAACATTTCCATACAACTTTATCAATATAATTTTTTTTTTGTATTGAAAATTTTGTGAGGAATTTTTTTGCGTCTGGTGGCGAAACCCCACGTGAAATTTTTTCACCTCTTTGAAGACCCCCACTGAAATTGTGCGCTCTACATTTTTCTTGAATATATTATACCAGAAATGTAGATAGTTATGGTGTAATTTTGGACATTTTGGAAATAAGGGCCTAAAAGACCCACTTCCGTAGGAGCTTGAGGGTTAAAATGTTATAAAAAAGTATTCATCGATCAATTTCATGGAACAAATGCCAATGTAGAATTTTAAACAGTTAACTTGTTAGGCATATATCTCAATTTTTATGCACCAAGCTTTTCTCGAAAATAATATTTTCAAACCGCGATTTCGCAAAAGTTCTGCTTAAGAGCCCCAAATGTTATAAGTATCACATAATTACATACTTACCAAGTACTTTAAATCGGTGATAGTGATTTGCGTGCACAAGACATCGTGTTGCACTGTGTAATCAAAGAACATATTTTCAAAATAAGGCAGATATAAATAATTATACATTTTTTTATTTTATATCAAATAGGCAGTTGGTAAATAGCGATTTACTTGTAGAAATACAAAGCAAACAGTAATTTTTGATGTGTAAACATTAGACTGGTTCATACAGGTATGCGATTTGCAAAAGTATCTCAGATTCTCGCTCCCCTAACAAAAAATGAAAGTTTAGGCAAAAAAAAAAATAACTGTTAAAAAATTTCATAAAGAAGTGAAAAACTCGGAGAGCTCAAGCCACAAACGAACATTTTTAGCCAATTTGAAATTTAAAGAAATTATACTTTTGATATATTGTCTGTAAATTGTTGTCGTTAAAAAAAACTTTTCCTGAACAATTTTTTTTAGGGGTTTTTTGGTATGCCCAATCGAACGGTAAACAAAAAAATGTGTGGTTTCGCCCAAAAAAATTGAGTTTTTTATGTTTTAATGTTGATAAATAAAAATAAATTGACCAATTTTTTAAAATTTTTCGAGTTTAACTATTTTTTTCCACCTTTTAACACCTGTTTATATTAATCATCAATGTTCTGTGTTGTAGATAATTTTGTTAAGTTTCAAAAAAAAAAAAAATTAAGTGCCTAGCACTTACCGGTCAATTTTAAAAACTATTTTTGTAAACTTATAAATATTGAAAAAAAATTTAATTTAACCAAATTTCGTGAAAAACAAAGTTTATTAACGATAATTCATTTTTAATCAATACAGATTTAACTTATAATGAAAATGAAAAATATTACACTGATATTAAAAGATTACATGAAATACATTAGGAAGCTACTGAAATTTGTCCATTATTGTTGATTTAATAGTATTTGGAAACTCTTTACGATGTTCTTCAACAACGAGAAAAGCTAGTTGTTTTCGTTCCTCGTTGTTTGTAAATTTATCATTATATGTTCCTGCTAGCGCAACTGCTCTTTCAGCAACATCATTTACTACAAAAAGAAGTTGAGCTATTTCTTCTGCTTTTTGGTAACTTTCATCAGTATACCATTCCGATGGATCAAGATCTAAGAAATCTGTTGAGACTGATACGATGCTACTATCAAACAATATATCGAAGAATTTTTTAGTATTTTCTGTGATTAAATCATTAATTTGTTGCTTTGGAATAAGTTTTAGATCTATTGTGATTCTGTTTTGTATTTGTGCTGAGCCTGTCCTTTCTAATGCCTGAATCATCAATCTTTTTGTCTCAACATCAATAGTTCTATCAAAAAACGCGAACCCAATTAGCACTTCATTTAAATACCAAGTATGACGAATTACAGCTTTTAGAACTCTATCTGCAACTTCAATATTAATTTTTTTTATAAGAAATTAAGTCTTTAATTAATTGCAAATCAATTATTGGTGCAATTACAGGAATGCTGCATTGAAACCAGTATTTAACGTATATTCTCAGCAGAAATATGACAAAGTCTTGAATATCACTTAATTCATTTTCTGAAATAAATTAAAACACAGAAATAGTAATTTTAAGGTAAAACATTGAATACTAATATAAATAATATTTATATATTTTATAAAAAAATTCTTATTTTCGATCTTTATCATTTTAAATGATTTAAAGTAAAAACATTTGATCTTGAGCCTGAATAATTTCAAACTCAATCATTTAATATTTATATATTTATTAAATATAAAAAAATTTACCAGTTAAAGAAAACTGCTTTCGAAACAAATAAATCTTTATGCAATATATTGCTTTTCCCATCCAGCGAGCTCTTGATACAGCACCAGGTTTCCGCACTTGAGCTGCAATCGGTACTCCAAGACAGAGTAGCGATAACTCCAGTAACTCCATATAGTCGTGGCGCGCCGGCTTGATATGAAATTCCAGTTGATTTTTCAAAAATGTTATTATATCGTTTCGAATTTCAGTTTTAAAATGTTGAGATACTTTGGCGTCACTCATTCCGTTTTCAAAATTTTCTTTAATTATTTTTGGCCAATGATTATAAAATATTTGAAACAATGGAATAACGGGACCCGTAGTAACTGTCTCTATTTTTGTAGATAAAGCGTGCGTAAGAAAAATTTCTGAAACATAGTGACGACATGCGGAAAACAATACTGGATGTCCTAACTTCTTAGCTAGTAGTATCGCACATCCCTTGTTATCGCTTGTGTTTGATGCCGTTGTATCAAAACATAGAGCCTTAACTCTGTGTGCGATACAATAGTATTCCAGTACTTTGTAGATCGCATCGGCTTGCATTTTTCCGGTGCTTGAAGCTAGCTTAGGAATACTTATTATTTTTGAATTACCACCAGAGGTTAAGACAACACCTAATCTTTCAATATATTTTGATGAACCACCAGTTGTATTTTCAACTCTTTTTCCCATCCCAGTGTAATGTAAAAACACAATCATTTGGAAAAGATTGGTTTATATTAGCATTAATGCTAGATCGAAATTGTGTTCTATCTCTCATGATAGAGGAGCGCGAAAGTTTTAAATCATCTATGTTCTGTCCGAATACATGTGCTGCTGATGCTAACAAAAACATTGCATCACGATCAGAAACAGCACAACGGTCCAAGGCTGCGGCTACCTGCGACGTAACAACAGGTTGTTTACCTCTTTTCAATATTTATAAGTTTACAAAAATAGCTGTTAAAATTGACCGGTAAGTGCTAGGCACTTAATTTTTTTTTTTTTTGAAACTTAACAAAATTATCTACAACACAGAATATTGATGATTAATATAAACAGGTGCTAAAAGGTGGAAAAAAATAGTTAAACTCGAAAAATTTTAAAAAATTGGTCAATTTATTTTTATTTATCAACATTAAAACATAAAAAACTCAATTTTTTTGGTCGAAACCACACATTTTTTTTTACCATTCGATTGGGCATACCAAAAAACCCCTAAAAAAATGTTGCAGGGAAAGTTTTTTTAACGACAACAATTTACAGACAATTTATCAAAAGTATAATTTCTTTAAATTTCAAATTGGCTCAAAATGTTCGTTTATGGCTTGAGCTCTCCGAGTTTTTCACTTTTTTATGAAATTTTTTAACAGTTATTATTTTTTTTGCCTAAACTTTCATTTTTTGTTAGGGGAGCGAGAATCTGAGATACTTTTGCCAAATGAACCAGTCTAGTAAACATCTATGCGCTCAGGGGAGCAAAAACCTTTTTCAAAATACAATCACAAAAACAGCGTAAGGGAAAATCGGTGTGAGGTATATGTAAGTGTATTGGTGCAAAGATAATGATTTAAATTTACTTAGCTGATTCAACAACCAACAGAAAGCGCCATGAATGTATAGCAAACAACTGCAACCATCAAGTATAACAACCATAGCTGTTGCTTGCTATACATAAATGGCGCTTACTGTTTGATTTTATTTGATGTGTAAATAGATGTTTATACATCTCCCCTGTGGTCGGACTCACATAGTTTTTTTTTTCTATAATAATCAACAGGAACAAAAAAAATTAAATTAGTTACCTAGTTTTTTTATATCGGTCAAAGTTGAAGGGATATATATTCTAAATTAAAAATAGGAGTTTATTGAAGGTAGCAAATTTGTAATCTCTCAGTTTCTTCAAAATATTGTAAGCGCACATGAAATTTTTGATTTTTGCAACCTCATTTGCTCTAAGGGCACCACTATGCAACGGCAAGTGAAAACAAAACCATGTTTAGCCACGATCCAGAAAAATAGGAGACTACTGTGGGCTAAGGAAAAAAGAGTGATGGACGCAAAGACAATGTAATTCTCTCATCTTCAGTGCCGAATCTAGGTTTGAGCTAAATGTACTCATACAAAAGTGATACGAAGCAAGTATGTACGAACTGTAAAATTCCCTGCCAGTGTAATGATACGGGTCTATATGTCTGGCTTTCATCCAGTCCAGATCTCAATGTAATAGAATCCGATTGGGCCATTATGAAAGAAGTTTAGAAATGATCTCCAAACAACGATTATTGGCTTGAAGTTAAAAATTGAATAAATTCCATGAATAGAAGAATAAGGGCAGTAATTAGGGTTATGGGTGATGTAAAGCAGTACTGAATCGAAATTTATAAATTGTACGAATTTATAATGGTCCACATATTAAATAATTTAATTTTTAGTTGCAAAAACATTTTCTTTTCATTAAGAGAATTTTTTAATAAAATAACAGTTGTTTTTTTTTTACAAGGAATAAAAATGTCTTGAAATTAAAAAAAAATCATGTGAGTCGATCACAGGGGAGATATGTAAACATCAAGTAATTAAAGATTTTGTTATGGCACTTTTTTAAAATCAAACAGAAAGTGTCATCTATATATCACTTATAGCAATCAACTGCAGGGGCTATGCTAATATTATTTATTATTTCAACCGGTTAGTTTTTAGTTCTTTATTTTTCATTTTTTTATTTTTCGTTTCTCATTTTTCATTTTTTATTTTTATTTGAAATTTTTCACTTTTCACTTTCAATTTTCACTTTTCATTTTTCGTTTTTCATTTTTTATTTTTCATTTTTTATTTTTCTTTTTTCTTTTTTCATTTTTCATTTTTTATTTTCATTTCTCTCTTTATTTTCCATTTTTCATTTTTTATTTTTCACATTTTATTTTTAATTTTTTATTTTTTACTTTTTATTTTTAATTTTTCATTTTTATTTTTAATTTTTAATTTTTTATTTTGAATTTTTTCAATTTTCACTTTTCATTTTTCGTTTTTAATTTTTTATTTTTTAATTTTCGTTTTAAATTTTCATTTTTTCACTTTTTATTTTTAATTTTTAATTTTTTATTTTTCATTTTATATTTTTCACTTTTTATTTTTAATTTTTAATTTTTTATTATTCAATTTTCACAATTTTCATTTTTCATTTTTCGTTTTTCATTTTTTATTTTTCTTTTTTAATTTTTTATTTTTTATTTTTTTAAATTTTAATTTTTCATTTTTATTATTTTTCATTTTTTATTTTTCATTTTTAATTTTTCGTTTTTCATTTTGCATTTTTTATTTTTCATTTTTAATTTTTTATTTTTCATTTTTCATTTTTCATTTTTTATTTTTCACTTTTTATTTTTATTTTTTTATATTTCATTTTTTATTTTTCACTTTTTATTTTTAATTTTTTATTTTTAATTTTTCATTTTTTATTTTCAATTTTCTCAATTTTCACTTTTAATTTTTCGTTTTTCATTTTTTATTTTTCTTTTTTTATTTTTTTTAATTTTCATTTTCATTTTTAAATTTTCATTTTTTATTTTTAATTTTTCGTTTTTCATTTTGCATTTTTTATTTTTCATTTTTAATTTTTTATTTTTCATTTTTCATTTTTCATTTTTAATTTTTTATTTTTCATTTTTCGTTTTCATTTTTAATTTTAACATTTTTTATTTCTCATTTTTCATTTTTTATTTTTCATTTTTCACTTTTCACTTTTCATATTTTATTTTTTAATTATCGTGTTTAAATTTTCATCTTTATTATTTTTCATTTTTATTTTGTATTTTTCATTTTTCATTTTTCGTTTTTCATTTTTTATTTTTCACTTTTTATTTTTAATTTCTTATATTTCATTTTTTATTTTTCACTTTTTATTTTTAATTTTTCATTTTTTATTTTCAATTTTCTCAATTTTCACTTTTCATTTTTCGTTTTTCACATTTTATTTTTCTTTTTTTATTTTTTATTTTTGTTATTGTTATGTATTGTTGATCTGTATTGGAATAATTAGTCATTTATTGTTCGGTTTAAGATCATGTATATATTTTTCTAATGAAAGAAAGATAATGATTTTTGTAATGTAAGAGAAATATTATTATTTTCTTTCAAATGTTGAGTTAAATAGTTGATTAAGCATGAGTTGAAGTAATAGGCAGAAGGATGCTGACGATGAACAAGTCGCTTTGTTCGAAAGTAGCTACTCCATCTAGCGCTGTCTTCAATTTTTTTCTAATATTTCTCTTACATTACAAAAATCATTATCTTTCTTTCATTAGAAAAATATATACATGATCTTAAACCGAACAATAAATGACTAATTATTTTTTATTTTTTTTAATTTTTATTTTCATTTTTATTATTTTTCATTTTTTATTTTTCATTTTTAATTTTTCGTTTTTCATTTTGCATTTTTATACCCTATACCACTATGTGGTTTGGGTATAATGACTTTGTGCTGCTGTTTGTAACAACCAAAAATATTTGACCTAGACCCATCTTTAATTATACCGATCGAATCAGAATCACTTTCTGAGTTGATTTAACAATGTCCGTCCGTCCGTCCGTCCGTCCGTCCGTCTGTGTGTCCATGTAAAGTTTGTAATCAAACTGCAGGTCGCAAATATGAATATATTTTGACGAAATTTGGTATATAAGCTTTTATCGGCCATGGGATGAACGCTATTGAAATTGGTGAGAATCGGTCCATGTTCAGACCTAGCCCCCATACAAATTACCCCAATGAAATCGACATAAATTGCCATAAGATCCAAATTGTCATATAGATCTTACTCAAATTGGGTTTGTATGCGTTCATTACATCCATCCATGAGTAGTCCAAAAATGATCCCTTTGGCCCCATATAGAGCTGCTTCCCGATCTTCATTTAAATCTATTAAAAAACAAAAATATTGCACTGATTCTTCTCAAATTTTGTTTGTATATATTTTTGCAAAATACAAGAGACTTTACCAAATATGATCAGGATCGGTCCATTTTTGGACCTAGTCCTCATATGGATATAGCATCCGATATGAACTTTTTCATATCTGCAGCCAAAAAAATTAATAAAAATCCCACTCAAATTTGGTTTTTGCTTATTTTCTATTTCCAGTTAGTTGGGCCTAAGAGATAGGGTTTGTAAACGCATGGTATAGGGTATCATATAGTCGGTCTAGACCGACTATAATTTTCTTACTTGTTTATTTTTAATTTTTTATTTTTAATTTTTAATTTTTAATTTTTAATTTTTAATTTTTAATTTTTAATTTTTAATTTTTAATTTTTAATTTTTAATTTTTAATTTTTAATTTTTAATTTTTAATTTTTAATTTTTAATTTTTAATTTTTAATTTTTTAATTTTTAATTTTTAATTTTTAATTTTTAATTTTTAATTTTTTATTTTTCATTTTTAATTTTTCGTTTTTCATTTTTTATTTTTATTTTTCGTTTTCATTTTTTATTTTTAACTTTTCATATTTTATTTCTCATTTTTCATTTTTTATTTTTTATTTTTCATTTTTATTTTTCAGTTTTCATTTTTTATTTCTCATTTTTCATTTTTTATTTTTCATTTTTCAATTTTTTATTTTTCATTTTTCATTTTCAAACAGGTTATTTATTACATATCATAATTTTTTCACCAATACAATCATAAGTCACACCGATTTTGTCTTACGGCTCACATGTTACGCTGTTGTTGTGATTGTATTGTGAAATAGAAGTTTACCCCACTGGGCGTATAGATGTTTACACATTAAAAAAAATAAAAAAAATATTTCTTTAATTAGTTCTTTATTGTTTGGTTTGAGATCATGTGTACATTTTCTAATAATAGAAAAGATATTGTAAGAGAAATATGGAAAAAATATAAGACAACGCTAAATAGAGTAGCTACTTTCGAACAAAGCGACTTGTTCATCTTCAGTATCCTTCTGCTTATTACTTCAACTCATGTTTATTATCTTTTCTAGTCTTATAAAAATTACTCATGATCTCAAATCGGGCAATAAAGAACTTTATTATTGCAACACAGAGATCAAAAACACAAAAAACACTAAAATATTTTTTTTCCGGAAAACACAGGTTCTCAAAATTAAAACAGTATGAACTTTTAGTGGTTATGGTAGTATTTTAGTTGCTGCATTTAAAGATACTCTTAATGTTGAAATGACGTGTTTTTTTTATCAGTTTTCCAATCGCTCTTATCATTCTTTACACTATTATTTAAACTTCTGACTCATAAAATTATTTTTGATTAACATTTATAATAAAAAACGCAAATGAAGTATAAGTTTTTTTTTGCATTTTCGTAAAATGTCCCAATTTGGATTACATCTTACCCTTAACTTTGACTTGTGTTACAAACATATTAACAAATTTAAATAACGACAACTTTTACCCTCCGTAGAGTGCTTTCATGACCGAGTACAGATTTCTGGTCTGAGCTTATATTATTTGTATGCCAAAAACATACAAAAAAATTATGAATTGCAAATGTATTTTGACTTTTAATTCATTCCATATTCATTCATGCTTGTAACTAAACAACAACACAATTGCAAACACTTCTCGGCTCTACACACTTTACGATCTCAATTAGAAAAACACTTGGCCGGCCGTAAACCGTACTCGTACGTACTTAAGTATGTACAAACATCAAGGTGGAGTTGCACTATAAATTGCATTTAGTAGCCGTATCACAGGCAACCAAAACATGTTTGCAAAAAGCAAAATGTGGGAAATCACCCAGACCGTAATAGAGATAAAAATTGTTTATTGTATTATGTATTCAAAAGTTTGTTTTGTAGAGAATGTGCTGGATTTTTGT
This sequence comes from Cordilura impudica, assembly GCA_963682025.1. NCBI lineage: Eukaryota > Metazoa > Arthropoda > Insecta > Diptera > Scathophagidae > Cordilura > Cordilura impudica. Next base: position 26,683,885 of record OY821517.1, read on the forward strand.
TGCCAGTTAAAAATAAACTTTTTTTTAGAAACTGGGAATTATGCCAATTGACACCAATTTTGTTCAAGAAAAAAAAAAAAAAATAAGAAAACAAAGATTAAGAAGATTTTTCCTGTTGATTTTGAAACTTGTTTAGAATATATTGTTAATTATAATTGTGAATATTTTTTTAAAAAAACATGTTAATAATATTTTTTTATTTAAGCATTTTTAAGTAGGATACTTGTTTATTTTCACTGTCGAAAGGTGGCAAATTCCTCAAAATGAAACGCTTAAATTCAGGTTTAATTTATTATAAATTAAATGCTAAATGTTCAATAATTAAAAGTCATATAAACTGAGTGAAGCTGTTTGGCTTGACTTTGTTTGAAAATATGCAAAAATTTAATTGTTTAAAACTAAAATAATCCAACCCATAAAAACAAAGTTTTTTTGAGCATTGAATCTCTCCGTGACTTTGCATGACTATTTAAAAATTAATCTTTGAGCACAACCAGTCTATGGACAAAGCTTCAGATCGATCGAATGAGGGGAAATGGGGTTTAAATCACTCCATGACTATGCGTGACTATGTCAAAGTTAATCTTTTTTCACAGCAAGTCTATCGACCAAGTTTCAGATCGATCGGAAAAGAGGAAATTGGTTTTAAATCAATCCGTGACTGTGCATGACTATGCGTGACTGTGCGCGACTATGTCAAAGTTAATCTTTCTTTACAGCAAATATATCGACCAAGTGTGACTGTGCGTGACTAAGTCAATGTTAATCTTTTTTCACAGCAAGTATATGGACCAAGTTTCAGATCGATCGGATGAGGGAAATGCCATTTAGATCACTCCGTGACTGTGCGTGACTATGCGCGACTGTGCGTGACTGCCCCAAAATTAATCTGTAGTCACATCAAGACCATGGGCCTAGTTTCAGATCAATTGGATAAGGGGCAATGGGGTTGACCCACGACAGACAGACAGACAGACAGAGAGTATGAGTTAAAAGAAAGAGTTTAAAAATATTTAATTTAAAATATTTCATATTAATTTGAAATATTCAATCTATTATTTTCAAGTTTATAATTTCTATTGTATACGAGTTAAAAATAATTATTGTAACTTAAATATTTTTATTTTTTATTAAAGCATTTTTATTTTTAACTAGCATATTCCAGCCCTCGAAATTCGAGTGCAAATTCTAGGATATTTTATTTTTTCTTTAAATAAAGACCGTAAGGGTATGCTAATCAATTTTAGCCAATTCACAAATCAACACGAAAAAACAAACTCTTACGAAACTGAGAATAGTGGAAATTAGAAGTATAAATGTAAAAACTATTAAAAAATTCAAAAATAACGATTGTTTGTTTGGACAGAGTTGTATCGTCTGAAATTAATACGAAGTAAAAGCTGTATGGTACTAAAACTGATTCTAACCACACTGCTCGTAGGCCAGACTTTAGGTTAGTGTGTTAAAGCGCTGACCAAAAAGTAAAAGTAAGAGTGTATATGAAGGTTCATGGTTCAAACCTCACGGCCGCCCTAAGTAGAAAAATTTGATATAGAAACAATCTATTCAATTATAACATAAAAATTATCACAATGTTCAATAAATCGCTGATGAAGGCTGAAATGCCAGAAACCGGCCCGATTAAGAATACAGTGTAGTTATGAATTTTTGAAATATATGCTTTCTTCTTCTTCTTTACCACGCACCATTGAAACAAACTCATTTTTTTACAAACACATTAACAAATTTAATAAACACACACTTAGCTTTGTATAATTTTATGTATGTGTTAGTAGCAACTTTAAATGCAATTTACTCAAAATAAAGGAAAAATTAAAAAATCTGTAAATCTGCAAAACCGCCAAAAAGAAATACCTTTCAAATAATACACGTTTGGTCATAATCGGGATAAAATGGTAGAACAAAACATCGGTCACAAGAAATAGCCTAGCCTATTAATATTATAGATTTTATTATTTTCTATAAAAATAAAAAATCTTATTATCGATCTTTATCACTTTAGTGATTGAGTTGGAACTAAATCACGTTCTAGATCAAAACTTTTTACTTTAAATAAAGCAAAAAACATTGGTATATTTGTTTCAAAAAATATTGGGAAAGGTTAAATAGGATTCCACATGGGAACAAAATTGAACTTTTTTTGTGTTGATGGGAAGTTTATATCAAGTTTTTACTAATTTGAGGTCGCTGATTTCAAATCTGCACCTGGTTTTTTCTATCAGCTCGACTTTTCGTGATATTCCGTTATGTCAAAAATTAAGGCACTTCCACAAATATATTGGAATAACTTGAAAACTGTTCACCATATTCAGTTAAAAAAATCCAAAATTCGTATTATCTTTAAGGCGTGCTTACATTGGTTTTAAATTTTCCCGGTATTTTCAGAGATATCGTTGAAGTTTTGAAAAAAATAACGATTTAAAAACGATTTTTGTTCTTTAAAAATTCATTAAAAATAAAACTGCGACAAAAATCACAGTTTTGGTCTAAAAACATTTAGATAAACATATTTCGAATGAAATAGGCATTATTTCATTGTAATCGGCGCACAGCTTTTGATTTTGTTCACAATTTACTGAGAAAACTGAATTGACAAAAATTGCGATTTCCATACAAAATTAACATTTATTTAAAATGTGTGTATTTGTTGTTTTTAACTTTATTTGGGACGCTCAATCCAAATCTGCACTTGGTTTTTTCTATCAGGTCGACTTTTCGTTATATACCGTCATGTCCAAAATTAAGACACTTCCACTACGTATGTTGGAATAACTTGAAAACGGTTCACCATTTTTTGGTGATTTTCAAAATAGGTTTTTTTTAAAGATGTACTTGTTACCTTTGAAAAACAGAAACATTCATGACTTTTTTATGTTTCTCAGAATTAAAAAAATTAAGTAATAAACAAATCTTTATTTAAGATTTTATGATAGCGGTAGCAAACTAATAAACGCTTATAAATATGCGTGGACTCTGGATTGCTCTTCTTATGATACCTAGTCAATTCACAGTCTATTAAAGGGAAAAAAGGAAAGTGCATCTTTTTTTAATTAATGTGTGGTTTTCCGTTGGCTACCTGTAACGGATGATTGTTTTTACAGAAATTCCGAAACGAATTTATATGAATCTGGTTTTAGAGGGCTGAAATAACGATTTGTTTATTTATTTATTAAATTATTTCATCCTACGTTTCGTTGGGATTTTTTCCAAATTTTTCAGCGATATTAAATTTATTAGATATATAATCTTTTTGTCAATTTTTATACCCTATACCACTATGTGGTTTGGGTATAATGACTTTGTGCTGCTGTTTGTAACAACCAAAAATATTTGACCTAGACCCATCTTTAATTATGCCGATCGAATCAGAATCACTTTCTGAGTTGATTTAACAATGTCCGTCCGTCCGTCCGTCTGTGTGTCCATGTAAAGCTTGTAATCAAAGTGCAGGTCGCAAATATGAATATATTTTGATGAAATTTGGTATATAAGCTTTTATCGGCCATGGGATGAACGCTATTGAAATTGGTGAGAATCGGTCCATGTTCAGACCTAGCCCCCATACAAATTACCCATATGAAATCGACATAAATTGCCATAAGATCCAAATTGTCATATAAATCTTACTCAAATTTGGTTTGTATGCGTTCATTACATCCATTAATGAGTAGTCCAAAAATGATCCCTTTGACCCCATATAGAGCTGCATCCCGATCTTCACTTAAATCTATTAAAAAACAAAAATATTGCACTGATTCTTCTCAAATTTTGTTTGTATATATTTTTGCAAAATACAAGAGCCTTTACCAAACATGATCAGGATCGGTCCATTTTTGGACCTCGTCCCTACATAGATATAGCATCCGATATGAACTTTTTCATATCTGCAGCCAAAAAAATTAATAAAAATCCCACTCAAATTTGGTTTTTGCTTATTTTCTATGTCCAGTAAGTTGGGCCTAAGAGATAGGGTTTCTAAACGCATGGTATAGGGTATCGTATAGTCGGTCTAGACCGACTATAATTTTCTTACTTGTTTTTTATACCCTATACCACTATGTGGTTTGGGTATAATGACTTTGTGCTGCTGTTTGTAACAACCAAAAATATTTGACCTAGACCCATCTTTAATTATACCGATCGAATCAGAATCACTTTCTGAGTTGATTTAACAATGTCCGTCCGTCCGTCCGTCTGTCTGTGTGTCCATGTAAAGCTTGTAATCAAAGTGCAGGTCGCAAATATGAATGTATTTTGATGAAATTTGGTACATAAGCTTTTATCGGCCATGGGATGAACGCTATTGAAATTGGTGAGAATCGGTCCATGTTCAGACCTAGCCCCCATACAAATTACCCATATGAAATCGACATAAATTGCCATAAGATCCAAATTGTCATATAAATCTTACTCAAATTTGGTTTGTATGCGTTCATTACATCCATTAATGAGTAGTCCAAAAATGATCCCTTTGACCCCATATAGAGCTGCATCCCGATCTTCACTTAAATCTATTAAAAAACAAAAATATTGCACTGATTCTTCTCAAATTTTGTTTGTATATATTTTTGCAAAATACAAGAGACTTTACCAAACATGATCAGGATCGGTCCATTTTTGGACCTCGTCCCTACATAGATATAGCATCCGATATGAACTTTTTCATATCTGCAGCCAAAAAAATTAATAAAAATCCCACTCAAATTTGGTTTTTGCTTATTTTCTATGTCCAGTAAGTTGGGCCTAAGAGATAGGGTTTCTAAACGCATGGTATAGGGTATCGTATAGTCGGTCTAGACCGACTATAATTTTCTTACTTGTTTTTTATACCCTATACCACTATGTGGTTTGGGTATAATGACTTTGTGCTGCTGTTTGTAACAACCATAAATATTTGACCTAGACCCATCTTTAATTATACCGATCGAATCAGAATCACTTTCTGAGTTGATTTAACAATGTCCGTCCGTCCGTCCGTCCGTCTGTGTGTCCATGTAAAGCTTGTAATCAAAGTGCAGGTCGCAAATATGAATGTATTTTGATGAAATTTGGTACATAAGCTTTTATCGGCCATGGGATGAACGCTATTGAAATTGGTGAGAATCGGTCCATGTTCAGACCTAGCCCCCATACAAATTACCCATATGAAATCGACATAAATTGCCATAAGATCCAAATTGTCATATAGATCTTACTCAAATTGGGTTTGTATGCGTTCATTACATCCATTAATGAGTAGTCCAAAAATGATCCCTTTGACCCCATATAGAGCTGCTTCCCGATCTTCACTTAAATCTATTAAAAAACAAAAATATTGCACTGATTCTTCTCAAATTTTGTTTGTATATATTTTTGCAAAATACAAGAGACTTTACCAAACATGATCAGGATCGGTCCATTTTTGGACCAAGTCCCTATATAGATATAGCATCCGATATGAACTTTTTCATATCTGCAGCCAAAAAAATTAATAAAAATCCCACTCAAATCTGGTTTTTGCTTATTTTCTATGTCCAGTTAGTTGGGCCTAAGAGATAGGGTCCCTAAACGCATGGTATAGGGTATCGTATAGTCGGTCTAGACCAACTATAATTTTCTTACTTGTTCACATTTAATATTAAAACATCTTTCCTTGTTTGTATACGACATAACGACATAAAACACATAATTGAATAATAATAATTGTAAAAATAATCAAAAAGTATATATCACAGTATAATTTTCTCCTTTATGTTTATATCACAGTTGGACAGTTTCTTTCTCTAAACTAAACTGTGTTCTCATTGCATGGTTTCATAGCAAAGGTATATGAATTAAATTTTTTACCAATCAATCTACTGCTTTTGGTGACTCGGCTCGAAACAGTTCTATAACCTGGCATGCAGAATATTGATCAATTTTTTTAAACATATACGCCAATGTTTTTTGCCTTATTTACAGTAAAAACATTTGATCTTGAACCTGAATAAGTTCTAACTCAATAATTTTTATTTTTATTTAGAAATATTTATTTTTACTAGCAGATTCCAGCCCTCGAAATTCGAGTGCAAATTCCAGGAAATTTTATTTTTTCATTAAAAAAAGACCCTAAAGGTATGCTAATAAATTATAGTAAATTCACAAATCAACACAAAAAACCAACTCATTTTTATTACAAACACATTAACAAATTTAATAAACATACACATAGCATTGTATAATTTTATGTATGTGTTAGTAGCAACATTAAATGGAATTTGCTCAAAATAAAGGAAAATATTTAAAAATCTGTAAATCTGCAAAACGACTAAAAAGAAATACCGTTCAAATAATATACGTTTGGTCAAAATCGGAATAAAACGGTAGAACAAAACATCGGTCACAAGAAATCGCCAAGCCTATTAATATTATAGATTTAAAATTATTTACAGTGAACTCGCGATAACGTGAACTAATTTTTACCAAGGCAGTTCACATTTTCGAGTTTGTTCACGTTATCGAGTACCCAAATTTAAAACAAAAATTACCCTATTTAATACAAAAAATGATATATTAATAAGAAAAAATGCTAAACACTATTTTAAATTAATTATTTTTATTAATTTTTAATAACAAAAAATAAAATGCAATATGTATATTCAGTTCACTTTGCATTCGATAAACAACAAAAAAAAAAATATAAAATAAAGGATACAAGAACTTCATATTTAATTAACAAAAAACAACAAAAAAAAAAAAAAAAAACTAAAACTAAAACTAATAGGAAAATTTTTTTGGTTGGATAATTAAGAATCAGTTAAATAAAGTTTAAAGGAAAAAATTAGTCATTTTTTTTTTTGTCAAGTTATTTGTTTTGCCATCTTTAAAAGAGCTTTTTCTTTTAGGTTTCTCAGCACTCTAATGTCACTTTGGTCTACCATCTCGTTGTCAGCCCATACCAAAGCCTTATCCAAAGCTTCTACAGCTTCCTTGGATTTAATTGTAACTTCTGGCTGGAATATAATCGAGTCATCATCATCGTTGGTATCATCCTGAATTTCAATACTACTTCCTACTTTTGTGCAATTTTCTTCAGGATTGTTGTTCCAATTTTTGACATCGATCTCTAAAAACACTGAAACCTATAATAAAACAAACCCGAGAATTCAGGGACTGAAGAAGTAGAACCGCACTATTTTTTAGCTGTCTTATTTTTGGAGGAGATATCCTCTCTCTCAAAAAACACGTCAGGGAATATTATAATCGGGGTCATCTTGTTGCGAAACTAAATTCAAAATATTTTTCCAGCATTTGTTTAAAATTTGTTGCGAAATTCTACTCCATGATGAGTCCAAAATATTAATTGCATCTTTTATAGTTAACATCTTAATAGAATCTAACAATTCAGTTTGTTTTCCAGCCATTAATATCAAGAGACTGTTTCTATAATACAGTTTAGTTATTTTAAAAACATTCTGGTCCATGGGCTGAATTAACGATGTGACGTTGGGAGGCAAAAATATTGCACAAATGGATCCGTCATCAGAAATCAATTGGGACTCAGGGGTGGATGTGAAAGAGCATTGTCTATTAACAGAAGGGCTTTAACTGGTAGCCCCTTTTTAGTCAAGAACTCAGTAACCTAAAGCAAAAAATGATTACAAAGTTTTCAGTTTTTAATTTGTCATTTGAAATCTACCTCTTTAACAAAACATTGATGAAACCAGTCATAAAAAATTGTACATGTCATCCATGCTGACTTGGAAAATTTGTAATTCACTGGACAAGTAAAGTTTTTGAAGCTTCGTGGATTTTTAGATTTTCCAATTACCAATAGTTTAAGTTTGTGAGCTCCCGACGCATTTGAACAGCCCATGAAAGATAATCGTTGTTTCTCCATCTTTGCGCCTGGAGCACTTTTCTCCAATGATGACACATATGTTTTATCTGGCAACTGCTTCCAATATATCCCGGATTCATCAGCATTATAAAGCTGATCTTCACATAGAGAGAGTTCTTCCATTTTTGCTCTTAACTTTTCCTTAGATGGGTCAAAAAGTTGTGGCTGCGCAGGAAGCTTTTCTCAGGAAATTTTAAGAAGGCGAACACCGAACCTTTGTTTAAATTTTTGGAGCCATTCGTCACTGGCGTTAAAACCACGATCATTTTCTTTAATTTGATCGTGAATTTCTAAAGCTTTGGCTTTTAACATCAGTCCACTTACCGGCATTTTTTATTCCGCATGTGAGGAACCATTTATAAAGACTTTTTTCCATTCTCGGAAGTTCAGAAGCGCGTAATGTTTTACGCTTTCCAGTGCCATAAAGTGTATTATTTACACGATTAGTAATTTCCCGTTTTTTCTTTATAATGGAAGAAAGTGTTGCTTTGCCAACTCCATATTTTCTTGCCAAGCCACTAACACTAAAGCCCTTTTGCAATAATTCAAGAATATCAGCTTTATCTTTTAAAGTTAACACTTTAGGTTTTTTTTAATGACATTTTTCACTTTCACGAATTAAAATTTTTTAATCAGTTGCAAAATCTACGTAGCAATGTCAAAGAGCAACTAACAGGTCAACGTATACATAAATGAAAAAAAAAAAAAGTTTAATCATAAGAAAACAAACAAATAACCTGTAATTCGGGGATTTCCCAATTTAAGAACAGATTAAAAAACAATAAATGAAAAGTGTTCACGTTTTAGAGCTTTTAGATTTTGTTCACGTTTTAGAGTAGTCTGTAGAAAAATAAATTTATTCACGTTTCTGAGACGTTCACACTTTCGAGTGTTCACGTTTTCGCGAGTTCACTGTACTTTTATTATAAAATAATAATTTCTATCACAAAATATTTATTTTTCTTAAAAAATATTTACTTTTTTATTAACAAATATTTATTTTTTTATTAAAAAATATTTAATTTTTTTAATAATAATTTTTTATTTATAAATATTTATTTTTTTTTTTTTAAACTATTTTTTTCATTTATAAATATTTATTTTTATTCAAAAATATTAATTTTAAAATCAAAAATAATAAATAATTAATTTGAAATATTATTCTATATTTTTAAAATATTAATTTAATTGTAAACAAAAATCATATGGGGTTTAATGTTTCATTGTGAATTTTCGATACAGAAGTATATAAAAGATGCACAAAATTGCATTAAAATTGTTTTTTTTTTTTTTTTTTTTTGTTGAAAATGTGGGAAAAAATAGTTATTAAATCAAAAAATTCTATTACATTTTTAATTTACAATGGAAAAATTACAAGCACTACTGGAAATGTAAATAAAAAATGATAATTATTGCTGTTGCTATCGTTATTCCCCACATTTAGCTTTAGCAGCGGAAAAACGCAACGCCGAACGCACCATTGTGTTTATACTCTATGGCATCTATTACACTCTTCGTAGGCTCTTTTTGCTGGAACGTATTTTGAACACTTTCATGTAAAACTGTTAATCTCTTAGAAGATATCAATTAGCTATCATTGAACAATATCACTAAAGTAGCTTAGGTGTGGGTTGTTATTTTACAGAATGATCGTGTTGATGCTGTTTCATCGGATTTATTTTTACTTTATATTCAATTTTATTTATTTTTACTTCTGGTCTCAAAATTAGCCAACGTGTACATTAGCGTGTCCCGAATTATTTTTTTTAGCTTGCCCCCCCAAATGATGGGGATTTAGGACCCTTTTACGGGAAAAATAGCAAAAAAATTTTTGAACAAAAAAACAGATGGCTACCGGATCGTAAAGATTGCAATCCTAGTGCATTTTGAAAAAAAAAAAAAAAAATTTTTTTTGATTTTCAAAAAATTTACGCCAAAAGTAGCGTAATACAGAGTACATTCCGGAAAAAATATTAATAAAATTTCCGTAGAGCAATTTTGCTGCAGCGTTGCATCTTAAATATGGAAAGTGAGTATATATTTTTTTTTCTTTATTTCTTTCAAGCTAAACTAGTCTCAAAAGCTGCGCAAACTAGAGGATATTAGCTAAAACTATTTCAAAAAATGTGATAGAGCTTTTCTGGTCCAGTGCACAGCTTTTGAGAATAATTTAGCTTGAAAGAAAGAAATAAAAAAAAATATATACTCACTTTCCATACATAAGATGCAACGCTTTTATTAATATTTTTCCCGGAATGTACTCTGTATTGCGCAACTTTTGCAGTTAATTTTTTGAAAATCAAAAATATATTTTTTTTTTTTCAAAATGCACTAGGAATGCAATCTTTAGGATCCGGTAGCCATCTGGTTTTTTGTCCAATAATTTTTTTTTGCTATTTTTCCTGTAAAAGGCACTTAAATCCCCATCTTTTGGGGGGCAAGCATTTACAAATTGGAAAAAATTAACGAAATCGGGACGCGCTAGTGTACATATTTTAAAATCAATATATATATATATACTATATAAGTATATATTAAATTTCAAAATATCTACGCAACATACGAGTAAAATATCGTTCAGGCAATAATAATTGTCTGTTAGTGGTCTCTTTATTTTCATTATGGTTAACTGTTGAAATTATTCGTTCGTTCGTTCGCTAGTTAGTTAGTTTGTTAGTTTTGCTAGTATGATGTGATGATGAAAAAAATTATTGGTAAAATTTTAGAGAAAAAACAGCAACATGTATTGCTTTACTAACTCAGCTACTTGTTAACCAATTTATTAACCAAACACAGAATCTTGTAAGTTGTTATTTTATTTAGGTCATTTCAGCACCGTCGTATATTTATTTTATCATCATCTTGATTATCTTCTTTACTCTTTTGCTACTACTACTTTACAAAACTTCTGCTTTTAACTCCGTTAGTAGGCTTAACAAGCCAAAGATTTATGCAAAATAAATAAAGTTTTCGTTTTGTTTCTGTTTTGCTTCATCTTAATAAGCAACTCTAATGCCAAAAAAGAAAAACAGTTTATGGTTACGTGTATTTTAGTTATTGCGAAAACAAATTGTGTTGTAACTGTTTATATTCTTTGTTTTTTAGTTTCAGACAACTTCAGTTTAGCATCTTTTGTCAAGACACTTTAACAGCATTTGAACATACTTAGTCCAAACTTCAGAAAACTTGTATGCCAGATTTCATAAGATTTTTAGAAAAAAAATATTTCAAAAATTATTTACACTGAGACGATATTTATATTGAAATGTTGAAAGCAATACTAAATCAAATTGGAAAAATCATAAAATAATTCCAATTAAATAATGGGCAGACCTACATTTGAAATTATTCATGTCAACATTTCTAATGTAATGATTTCAAATTGCCGGTGTTTTGAAACGTTAACGATACCCGGCCTTCGTTTTGATTGATCATTTTTATCTTCATTAAGGTAAATTTATAATCAATATTTTTTGTTGTGTTACTCAAATCATTAACATATTTTTATGTTAATTTTATTTAATTAAAACATTTTTACAATAAAAAATTTTAGCGTAAGTAGTCTTAGTGTGGGCAATTCCTTGTTGGTGGTAAATAAATTTTCAAAAAATGAAAAATGTTTCGAATTATCACCGTCCTTAATGGATCATGTAAACAACTAGAAATTTGTTTAGTATTAGAAATTTGCAAAATCGGTACAGGGCTTCGAAATTTATATAATTTAGAATGATAAAATATGATTGCGATATGTTTTGAAATGACGATAAAATGAAGAACAATTGCTTTACCTTTTAAAATATTAATCTAAAACAAAAAAATAATTTCATATCTTAATTCAATTCAATTAAAAGAATTCTTTCCCCATAATTCGATTGCGATGCAGTTGAACGGTAATCCAATTAAAAATTTTACAGTTTGATTGAACAATTTTAATTTAACTATTTTATGTGTTTGAAACATTTATTTTTTGTGTTGAAATTTTTTAATTAATTGGTTTTGGTTTTCAATGTAGAATTTAAAAACTATAATTTCATATTTCAAAACATATATATTTTTAAACAAAATGAAAATACTTGAATTGTTAATTATTTAAAGAATAATAAGAAATTTGCCTATTTGACAATAAGCATTTTAAATAAAAATATTTTTTTTCATAAATTTTAAATCAAAAATTATAACTTTAAAGTTTAAAGTTATGTACAAAAAATATATATATGTACATATATAAAACTAAATAAAGATTTGAAAGTAATTCTTTATATTTAAAATATTCATTAATACTAGCAGACTCCAGCCCTCGAAATTCGAGTGCAAATGCTAGGAAATTTTATTTTCATTAAATAAAGACCCTAAAGGTATGCTAATCAATTATAGCCAATTCACAAATCAACACAAAAAAACAAACACAGTTTTATTACAAACACATTAACAAATTTAATAAACACACACATGGCATTGTATAATTTTATGTATGTGTTAGTAGCAACTTTAAATGCAATTTACTCAAAATAAAGGAAAATATTTAAAAATATGTAAATCTGCAAAACGGCTAAATAGAAATACCTTTCAAATAATATACGTTTCGTCAAAATCGGGATAAAACGGTAGAACAAAACATCGGTCACAAGAAATCGCCTAGCCTATTAATATTATAGATATTTCAGAAAATTTATATATTTAATTTTTATTAAAAATACTTAATTTTTATTAATATTATTTAATTTTTATTTAAAAGAACTTATTTTATATTTAATTAAAAAATATATATGTCTTTATTTTAAAAACTTTATTTTTGTTAGTAATATTTATTTTTATTTAAAAATATACTTATTATTTAAAAATATTTGTTTTTAGTTTATTTTCTATTCTACCTACAAAAAAATAAAATAAAATCATTTGATATTGAGCTCAATTAATTATTAACTAAATTTGTTCGTTTTATTTAAAAATATTAATTTGTATTAAAATATTTTTTTTTTTTATTTTTAGTTTTAAACATTTTATTTTAAAAAGTATTTTTATTTAAAAGTAATATTTAAAAAACCATTTAACACAAAAAAAAAATATTTTTATTATTAAAAAAAAAAAATAATTTTATTAACAAATATTTATTTTTATTAAAAAATATTTATTTGTACTTAAAAATATTTATTTTTATTAAACAATATTTATTTTTTATAAAAAAAAATTAATTATTTTTGTAAAAAAAAAATGTTTTTATTAACAAATATTTATTTTTTAATTTAAAGTTTTTATTTTTTATTTAATTAAAAAATATTTGTTTTTATTTATTTTAAATTTATTATCTATTTGTATCTATTTTGAAAAAAAAACGTACGAATAAAGTTATATACCTGATAAAAATAAAGTTAAAAGTAAAATTATTTGGTCACGATCTCGATTAATTTTTAACTCAATTATTTGTTTTTATTTAAAATTATTTATTTATATAAAAGCATTTATTTTTTATATAAAAACAATTAAAAAAAATTTGTTTAATATTTCAAAAAAAATTTAGTTTTTAATTAAAAATACTTATTTTTATAAAAAATATTTATTTTTATAAAAGATATTTATTTTTATAAAAAATATTTATTTTTATTAAACAAAATATATTTTTATTTGCAAATACTTATTTTTATGAAAAAAATTTTTTTTTTGTTAACAAAAATTAATTTTTTAATTTAAAGTCTTCATTCTTTATTTAATTAAAAAATATTTGTTTTTATTCAAATATTGTGTTTTTTTTTTAACTTATGATTTAAAATATTTAAAATATTTTTTTTTACAAGCAGATTCCAGCGCTCGAAATTCGAGTGCAATTTCAAGCCAGCTTTATTTTTCAACTTAGCCAATTCACAAACCAACACTTTTATGGTTTATTATTATTTTGAATGAATATAACAAACTCATTAACAAACACATTAACAAATTCAATAAACCACACATAGCATATGTATAATTTTATGTATGTGTTAGTAGAAACTTTATATGCAATTTACTGAAAATAAAGGAAGAAATTTAAAAATCGGTAAATCTGCAAAACGGCTAAAAAGAAATACCTTTCAAATAATATACTTTTGGTCAAAATCAGGATAAAACGGTAGAACAAAACATCGGTCACAAGAAATCGCCTAGCCTATTAATATTATAGATTTAAAAATAGTTATTTTTAATTTATTATCTATTTTTATAAATATAAAAATAAAGTAAAAAGTAAAATCATTTGGTCGTGAGCTCGATTAATTAAAATAAATTGAAATTATTTTATTTTTATAAAAAAAATATTTAGTTTTTATTTAGAATATTATTTTTTTTTAAATATTTATTTTTTATTTATTATTTTAATTTAATTTTTAATTTTTTATTAAAAAACGTTTGATTTTAAGCTGGATTGCTTTCTAACTAAATTATTTATTTTTTCTTAAAAATATTTATTTAAATAAAAAATATTTATTTTATTTAAAAACAATAATCAAAAAATTTACTTAATATTTTAAAAAATATTTATTTTTTACTTAAAAATACTTATTTTTATAAAAAATATTTCTTTTTATGAAAAATATTTACTTTTATAAAATGTATTTATTTTTATTAAACAAAATATTATTTTTATTTAAAAATATTTATTTATATTAATAAAATATACATATTATTATTTAAAAACATTTACTTTTATTTAACAATTTTCTTTAAAAAAAAAATATTTTAATTTAAATTATTTTTATAAAAAAAAAATATTTTTGTTAACAAATATTTATTTTTACTTTAAAGTATTTATTTTTTATTTTATTAAAAAATATTTATTTTTATTTAAATAATTTTATATTAAAACTTTTAATTTATTTAAAAATACACATTATTATTTAAAAATATTTTTTTTAATTTATTATCTATTTTTATAATTTTAAAAATAAAGTAAAAAGTAAAATCATTCGGTCATGAGCTCGACGAATTTTTAACTCAATTATTTATTTTTGTTTAAAATAATTTTAAAGTAAAATCAGTTGGTCATGAGCTCAATTAATTTTTCATATTTTTATAAAAAAAATATTTAGTTTTTATTTACAAATATTAATTTTTTTTTAAATATTTATTTTTAATTTATTATTTAAATTTAATTTTTAATATTTTAATAAAAAACGTTTGATTTTGAGCTGGATTACTTTCTAACTAAATTATTTATTTTTACTTAAAAACATATATTTATATTAAAAATATTTATTTTGTTTAAAAACAATAATCAAAAAATGTACTTAATATTTAAAAAAATATTTATTTTTTATTTAAAAATACTTAATTTTATATTATATATAAATATTTCCAATTTGATTTACTTTTATAAAAAAAAATATTTTTGTTAACAAATATTTATTTTCCATTTAAAGTATTTATTTTTTGCTAGCAGATTCCAGCCCTCAAAATTCGAGTGCAAATTTTAGAAAATTTTATTTTTTCATTAAATAAAGATAAAAAACAAATCCATAATTATTACAAACACATTAACAAATTTAATGAACTCACACATAGCATTGTATAATTTTATGTATGTGTTAGTAGCAACTTTAAATGCAATTTACTCAAAACAAAGGAAAACATTTAAAAATCTGTAAATCTGCAAAACGGCTAAAAAGAAATGCCCATCAAATAATATACGTTTGGTCAAAATGGGAATAAAACGGTAGAACAAAACATCGGTCACAAGAAATCGCCTAGCCTATTGATATTATAGATTTAATTAAAAAATATTTATTTTTATTTAAATAATTTTATATACAAAATTATATTTTAATTTAAAAATAAATATTTTTATTTAATTCTGTATTTTTATTTAAAAATATATTGATTTTTGGTTTATTATCTATTTTTATAATTTTAAAAATAAAGTAAGAAGTAAAATCGTTCGTTCATGAGCTCGACGAATTTTTAACTCAATTATTTATTTTTATTTAAAATAATTTTAAAGAAAAATCATTTGGTCATGAGCTCGATTAATTTTTCATATTTTTATAAAAAAAAAATATTTAGTTTTTATTAAAAAAAAATATTTTTTTTTAATATTTATTTTTTATTTATTATTTTAATTTAATTTGTAATTTATTTATTAAAAACACTTGATTTTAAGCTGGATTGGTTTCTAACTAAGCAAATAAATAAAAACTAGCAGATTCCAGCCCTCGAAATTCGAGTGCAAATTCTAGGAAATTTTATTTTTCATTAAATAAAGACCCTAAAGGTATGCTAATCAATTATAGCCAATTCACAAATCAACACAAAAAACAAACTCATTTTTATAACAAACACATTAACAAACACACACATAGCATTGTATAATTTTATGTATGTGTTAGTAGCAACTTTAAATGAAATTTACTCAAAATAAAGGAACAAATTTAAAAATCTGTTAATCTGCAAAACCGCTAAAGAAATACCTTTCTAATGATATACGTTTGCTCATAATCGGGATAAAATGGTAGAACCAAACATCGGTCACAAGAAATCGCCTAGCCTATTAATATTATAGATATATAAGGTTGCCATTTGACATACATATGTAGCTTTAACTTGTAAATTCCCCATTTTCAAGTTATTCACACATGCATTAATTTTAAAATTAAAAATATAAAATATATAACATATGATATATATATATCAGTGCACTCAGTGCAGTAATAGAGGACGATATGTAAACAATGTAGTGTTAAAAGTTTTTATGCGAACACTTAATATATTCCCCATGATAACATTCGAAGAATGTCGAAATATTGGAAAATAAATTAATTTTGATAATTAAAACGGACCTCGAGCATTTTTATTTATTTACATTTGAAAGCAACTACAATCTTAAGATAAAATTATTTTAAAAATATTAATATTAATAATATTAAACAAATATATATTTTAAATATTAATTCTTATTTTAATAATATTTAGTTTTTATTTAAAATTATAAATATCTAGTCATTTATTGTTCGGTTTAAGATCATGTATATATTTTTCTAATGAAAGAAAGATAATAATTTTTGTAATGTAAGAGAAATATTAGAAAAAAATTGAAGACAGCGCTAGATGGAGTAGCTACTTTCGAACAAAGCGACTTGTTCATCGTCAGCATCCTTCTGCCTATTACTTCAACTCATGCTTAATCAACTATTTAACTCAACATTTGAAAGAAAAGAACATGAGAAATGTTTTTCTTTTTATATACGAGAGTGTGTATGAACAAGCTGAGCTTTTCTAATTTTTAGCTTTCTCTACATTAACATAGCCAGATCAATTACAAGTCTTGTAATATGAACAGCTCTTTGTTTTTGCCATTGTCCATTAGATGGAACTGTTATGGCATGTGAAATCTTAACAGATTACACAAATGCATTGTACCTCATGTGTTGTATGTTATTGTTATGTATTGTTGATCTGTATTGGAATAATTAGTCATTTATTGTTCGGTTTAAGATCATGTATATATTTTTCTAATGAAAGAAAGATAATAATTTTTGTAATGTAAGAGAAATATTAGAAAAAAATTGAAGACAGCGCTAGATGGAGTAGCTACTTTCGAACAAAGCGACTTGTTCATCGTCAGCATCCTTCTGCCTATTACTTCAACTCATGCTTAATCAACTATTTAACTCAACATTTGAAAGAAAAGAACATGAGAAATGTTTTTCTTTTTATATACGAGAGTGTGTATGAACAAGCTGAGCTTTTCTAATTTTTAGCTTTCTCTACATTAACATAGCCAGATCAATTACAAGTCTTGTAATATGAACAGCTCTTTGTTTTTGCCATTGTCCATTAGATGGAACTGTTATGGCATGTGAAATCTTAACAGATTACACAAATGCATTGTACCTCATGCTGACGATGAACAAGTCGCTTTGTTCGAAAGTAGCTACTCCATCTAGCGCTGTCTTCAATTTTTTTCTAATATTTCTCTTACATTACAAAAATTATTATCTTTCTTTCATTAGAAAAATATATACATGATCTTAAACCGAACAATAAATGACTAATTATTCCAATACAGATCAACAATACATAACAATAACATACAACACATGAGGTACAATGCATTTGTGTAATCTGTTAAGATTTCACATGCCATAACAGTTCCATCTAATGGACAATGGCAAAAACAAAGAGCTGTTCATATTACAAGACTTGTAATTGATCTGGCTATGTTAATGTAGAGAAAGCTAAAAATTAGAAAAGCTCAGCTTGTTCATACACACTCTCGTATATAAAAAGAAAAACATTTCTCATGTTCTTTTCTTTCAAATGTTGAGTTAAATAGTTGATTAAGCATGAGTTGAAGTAATAGGCAGAAGGATGCTGACGATGAACAAGTCGCTTTGTTCGAAAGTAGCTACTCCATCTAGCGCTGTCTTCAATTTTTTTCTAATATTTCTCTTACATTACAAAAATTATTATCTTTCTTTCATTAGAAAAATATATACATGATCTTAAACCGAACAATAAATGACTAATTATTCCAATACAGATCAACAATACATAGCAATAACATACAACACATGAGGTACAATGCATTTGTGTAATCTGTTAAGATTTCACATGCCATAACAGTTCCATCTAATGGACAATGGCAAAAACAAAGAGCTGTTCATATTACAAGACTTGTAATTGATCTGGCTATGTTAATGTAGAGAAAGCTAAAAATTAGAAAAGCTCAGCTTGTTCATACACACTCTCGTATATAAAAAGAAAAACATTTCTCATGTTCTTTTCTTTCAAATGTTGAGTTAAATAGTTGATTAAGCATGAGTTGAAGTAATAGGCAGAAGGATGCTGACGATGAACAAGTCGCTTTGTTCGAAAGTAGCTACTCCATCTAGCGCTGTCTTCAATTTTTTTCTAATATTTCTCTTACATTACAAAAATTATTATCTTTCTTTCATTAGAAAAATATATACATGATCTTAAACCGAACAATAAATGACTAATTATTCCAATACAGATCAACAATACATAACAATAACATACAACACATGAGGTACAATGCATTTGTGTAATCTGTTAAGATTTCACATGCCATAACAGTTCCATCTAATGGACAATGGCAAAAACAAAGAGCTGTTCATATTACAAGACTTGTAATTGATCTGGCTATGTTAATGTAGAGAAAGCTAAAAATTAGAAAAGCTCAGCTTGTTCATACACACTCTCGTATATAAAAAGAAAAACATTTCTCATGTTCTTTTCTTTCAAATGTTGAGTTAAATAGTTGATTAAGCATGAGTTGAAGTAATAGGCAGAAGGATGCTGACGATGAACAAGTCGCTTTGTTCGAAAGTAGCTACTCCATCTAGCGCTGTCTTCAATTTTTTTCTAATATTTCTCTTACATTACAAAAATTATTATCTTTCTTTCATTAGAAAAATATATACATGATCTTAAACCGAACAATAAATGACTAATTATTCCAATACAGATCAACAATACATAACAATAATTATAAATATCTTTAAAACTTAATTTTTTTATTAATTTAATGACATGAAAAGTTAAGTTAATAACAAAAGCTCTAAAATGTTGTAAATGAAGTATAAAAAAAAAACAAACTATAATAAAATGCAAATGGTGTTTAGAGAACTCGAGACGCCTCAACTAATTAGCATATAGCAAACGTTATTCTCTTAATATTCTTTACCTGATTGTTTATGGCTAAATGTTTTCTATTAAAAATACATATTTTTTGTTTAACTTTTAATAAATGATGTTAATACATGCTGTCTGGCTGGCTGGTTACTACTGTTAGAGACTACTTATACGAGTAGTTACTATGTTTAGTTTGTATGTGGCTTGGATGGAGGAGATTGTGCGATATTTTGCATATTGCTCCATTTCTCACACCCTGAATTGTTTCTTCAATCTTCAATATGTGTTAACGAGATTGTAGTACGAGTACTTGTTGTATTATATGTAGTAATTAACACAATTGTACAATTCCTTTGAGTCTGGCAAATTGGTTGCTAGATTTTAATGTACATATGGGGTCAAATGTATAATTATGTTCCATCATAACATCTATGCACATGTGAGAATTGATTTGTAGGTTAGTTATATTTGAAGAGATTAAGAACTCAAACAAATTTAGATTAAAGTAGCTATAAATCAAGCAAAGGAATTTTATGTAAAATCTTAATTTATATAATTATTTTAAATGTTTGTTTTATTTAATAATTTAAAGCATCAAGAAAATCAATATTTTATCACATTCCTGCTATCACATTCATTGATTTTTTTTGTTGAAATTTTTGTCTTTTGTTGAACAATAATCAATCAACTTTCTCGTTAACACTGGTGCTCACCAACAAAATTGTCTTCCTTTCCAATATTAACCACACTATCAACAGCATCCGCATTATTATTATGACCATTTTCCATGCTTGACTAGGTAATTGAATATTATTTAATAGTAAAAACTACAAACTCTGAAAAATATCTTGTATAATACGAGTAACAAAAACTCATTTCAGATCAGTGATTTATTTTGTTATGCTGTTGCTGCTTGTTGCTGCTGCAACTTGTGACGAATATTCATTGCAATGTTAAAATATTATATTTTTTATATTACATATTATAGTAATAGTGATTGACTTGATTTTTTTCTTTCTTTCAATTCATTCATCTTTATTATTCCATATTGTTTAATTTAGTTTTTCTTCTTCAATGGCAATGACCAACAAACATATCAATCAATCTAAATATTTATTGTATAAAATAATTGAAAATTGTATGTAATACGAGCAGTATGGGGCTTAGCGCAAAACCATTTATTTAAAAATCCGCTTTATATTTTTTTGTTCGAGGGTCCATTGCATAATGTTACATTTTTAATTTTGTTTGTAGGTCATATTAGTGTTTGACAAGATTAGGTGTCTCTTTTGGAAATTATAAATGTACTGTGTATATGAACACATACATGTAGTGATTATTAAGTAATGACGCATATATGTAAGCGTGTCGGCATTAATACTATCCCAATTCTAAAATTCATTCCGAAATATGTTAGAGTGTTCATTTCGGTAGTGCCGAATGTGGAATACCCTTCCGTACTGTAATCAAAATTAAGAATGCTTGTTAGAAAAAAATTGTGGAGAAAAAAATTTCAAATTAATATAAAATATAATTTACCTCTACGGCGTAAGATGAAAAAAACTTTTTTGATGTAAAAAAAAATTTTTTTTGAAGTTAACAATTTTTGGGGTGAACAAATTTTTGAGTTGTAATAATTTTTGTGGTTAAAAAAGAAATATATAAGTTGAAAATATATATTACTCCCATTAAGGCAAGAGGTCAAAACTTATTTTTTAACCAAAAACAAATTTTGAAGTGAAAAACATTTTTATGGTTGAAAAAATATGTGAATTAACAATTATACTAGCAGATTCCAGCCCTCGAAATTCGAGTGCAAATTCTAGGCAATTTTATTTTTTCATTAAATAAAGACCAAAATATAGCCAAAACAAAAAACATATTAATTTTTATTACAAACACATTAACAAATTTAACAAACACACACATAGCATTGTATAATTTTATGTATGTGTTAGTAGCAATTTAAAATGCAATTTACTCAAAGTAAAGGAAAAAATTTAAAAATCTGTAAATCTGCAAAACGGCTAAAAAGGAATACCTTTCAAATAATATACGTTTGGTTAAAATTGTGATAAAACGGTAGAACAAAACATCGGTCACAAGAAATCGCCTAGCCTATTAATATTATTGATATACATAAGGGTGGCCCTTCATTGTAAGGAGGGGAAAATAGGTGTTCGAATTAAAAATCTCACCCCCTAGAAATATGCGAATAGCAAAAAAACTGAGAAATACAAAGTTTTGGATCAATCAAATAAAATTTAGAGGCGCCTGAAAATTTCAAGTGTGTTTTATATGGGGAAAATATGACTTTTTCAGATTTTACGAAAATTTCGTTCTATAGTTTAATTTTTTCGACAAGTTGTTATATGAATCGATATCAGTACTAAATTATTTTTTCAAAAAGCTATATAACTTCAAAATCGAATAAAAACTCGAAAAGAAATAACAAATGCCCCAGACCACTTTTGTGCCAAAAAAAAACTGTAGGTCATGAAAAGTGATGAACATTTTTTCAACTTTAACAAATTGATTAAAGCGATAATTTTTTTTTTTTTGGCTCTATACCTATATGTACTCAGATATGAAGTATTGTTTTATTACCATGTTGGTAACCTATTCCGAAATGACACCAAATATGGATAACTTTTTTTGATACAATTTTGAAAACTCCTTTTTTAACTTTTAAAAAATTTTCTTAAACGAAATTTCAAAAAATAGATCTGGCACTTTAAAGTTTTGTTAAATATATGCTAGAGATTCACTGTGTGATTTTTTAAGTAAATTCCTCTGCCAGAACTTTTTTTACAAGGAATTTTTTTTTGCGTATTTCGAGAAAAAATAGTTTTTTGTGACATATTAAGTAAATGTACTCTTTCTAAATACTTTGTATCAAAAATTTATCAGTTTTCTACTTTTAAATGTTATGTTTTATATAGCCTACGGTTTCTGAAAAAAATAATATGACCCCATTAAACCTTTTGGACTTGGGGTTGCATATGACCCCAAGCTAATGAAGACAATTTATTCAAATATTTGGTAAGTGCAACGCTTAAAATAGAAACGCGCTTAAAATATAATAACCAACTGTGCAAGTCTTGCATGATAAAGATTTTGAATAAATCGAACAACGTTAACCCATTCTTTGCCGTGGCCAAACTATGAATTTTGGCTTATTTAAAAAAAATAATTGTTCTAGTAAACTAGATGGAACCCTTACTATGGATTGGGAAATAAAATTATGCTATATTTTACGAAAAATTACCCTCCTAGGGTTGAAATGATCCAAAATTCAGCAGTATTTACAAAGTATTTGCGTTTTTTGACTTTATCGTCCTATACTAGCTTGGAGTCATATGTGGCGCCAAGTCCAAAAGGGCTAATGAAATCAAATTATAAAATCATCATAATCATCAAATCATAAAAATCGGTAAAAATATAGTTTACTAGAACAATTATTTTTTTAAGTATGCCGAAATTCAGTTTGGCCTGGAATGGGTTAACGTTGTTCGATTTATTCAAAATGATTAGAATGAAAGACTTGCACATTTGGTTATTTTATTTTAAGCATTACATCTAACAATTCAACAGTTTTTACAAAATATTTGAATTTTTTGAATGAATTGTTTTTTATTAGCTTGAGGCCATATGTGACGCCAATTCCAAAAGGGTTAATTGGGTCATAATATTTTTTTCCGAAACCCTGGCTATTAAGATAAAATATAACATTTAAAAGTAGAAAAGTGATGAATCTTTGATACAAAGTATTTAAAAATAATATATTTACAGATAATTTTACAAAAATCCCATTTTTCTTGAAATCCGCAAAAATAAAATCCTTGCCAAAAAAATTCTGGCTTAGGGATTTACCTAAAAATTCACACAGTTAATTTCTAAAATGCATTTAACAAGACTTTAAAGAGCCAGATCAATTTTTTAAAATTTTGTTTAAGAAAATTTTTCAAAACTTGAAAAAGGAGTTTTCAAAATTTTATCAAAAAATTTTCCATTTTGGGTATCGATGGTAAGAAGGTGGTAATAAAACAATACTTCATATCTGAGTACTTACAGATATAGAGACTAAAACAAAATGTTGGCTTTAATTAATTTCTTAAAGTTGGAAAAAATGCCATCAAATTTCATGACCTATTTTTTTTTGTTGGCACAAAAGTGGTCTGGGGCATTTGCTATTTCTTGGCGAGTTTTTATTCGATTTTGGAATTTTATAGCTTTTTGGAAAGATAATTTAATACTGATCGGAAAAATTGAACTATAGAACGAAATTTTCGTAAAATCTGAAAAAAAAGTCATATTTTCCCCATATAAAACACACAACAATTTTCAATCGCGTTGAGCCACCTCTAAATGTGTCTTGATTGGCCCAAAACTTTGTATTTCTCACTTTTTTTGCTATTCGCATATTTCTAGGGGGTGCGACCGAGAGTTTGCACTTTTTTGTTTTTCTCCATATAATGAAGGGGCACCTTAATATATAAGTTCAAAAATATACATTTCTTCTATTTTTAACCAAAAATAAATTTTGAAGTGAAAAACATTTTTATGGTTGAAAAAATGATTGAATTAAACAATTATATATACATACATAGGCGTCCAGTAAAACCAATATTTTTTTGTAATTCATCTTCACATAGGTTTGTTAACTAACAATAAGTTATTCTGATCTTAAAACTAAAACTTAAATATTAAATCCAGCCAGTGGCAGACAAAACTTCATTTATTCTATATACATTAGGGTGACAAACATTTTTTTTTTTTTGAATTTCAAGACATGCGGGTCGGATTATTGAGACACTGGATCTAAAACTTTAGTGCGCAACATTTGAATCAAATCGGACAATGCTTTCTGGACGCGCATTGAGTTCAAAGTTCAAATATGCAGTTATATGTAAAAATTATCAAAAAAATCGTTTTTCACAAAAATTTTGATATTTATAATTCTGTTTCAATTCAATTAATTAATAAACCATAATCAAGAGCAAATTATCTTTCTAATAAAACAACAAAATCTACTATCGGTTCACAAACAGCCAAGTTATATCAAGTTCCCCAGGCAATATATGCGCCGCAGACCACTTGATTAAGAAAAGCGAGCTCACATTTTTAAAGACATTGAAATAATTTACAACAACAACATTTTTGCATTCGCCTGATTCCAAAATGATCTTATGTAAAATAGTTTGCATCTCTCTATTGTTATACCATTCTAAATTAATGTCAAAACGGTACGTATTTTTTAGCACTATTTAAAAATTTCCAATTTTAGTTTTTCAAAAATTTTGTTCAAGAAATTTACCGAAATCAACGATTGGACTTTAAGGTCTTGTTAACAAAACACATGTGATTAAAAATGCCAAATATTGTAGATATCCTGTTCTTAATTCGGCGAAGGCAGCGTTTTTATTTCAGCGGATTTGAAAAAAAATTTTATTTTTCGTACTTTTTCAACTGTTAGGCTACATCTTCTTGGTATTTTCATATTTCAAATATCTTTTGTCAACATATTATACTATTTGATATAAGTGCTCAATCTTGTAAATTATGGTTAAATTTAAACACCATAAACTATCCCTCTTTAAGGTCAAAGGTCAAATTTAAGGAGATTACACATTTTTTAAAACAAAATATCGTAAAATTATATATTTGTGGAAGGATTTCCGAACCGTCTCTAACTAATCTTTAACCCTAGGGTAGGACAAGCTCAACTTCTTTTTTGGCGAACCACCCTAGTGCTAGTGGAGGTGCAGATAAATCAATTCAGCGTCGTGTACAATAATTCTGTGGTTTTCTAGAATAACCGCGTATGTCATAAAATCAAAATGTTCAGGGGAGCCGAAAAACGTTATATTTGAAATTATGGGCTCGATATAAAGTTTTAAGAGGTTTTTATTTAACAGTCCTGTAGATATGGGCAATAAATACTTTATATAAAATTTTCAGTCAAAAATCTTCAGATGAATGGATCCTAGATAAGGAGGAAAAACAGATAAAACAACTTGTGTCGACAAACGTCGTTTTCTTTGAAAAACAAAACTAACAATGCAACCACCCATGTAGACAAAAGTTGTTGTTGCTTGAAAAATGGATTTTTTTGCTCGTCAACAAAAAGTTAACGGGACTTAGGATGAGAATATAACAACGTATCAAGAATAATAGTGACAAAAAATAACAGAAATAATCCAAAATTATTTTGCATTTTCTTTCATTAATAACAACGTATGTGTCGTTTTTTGAGAAAATAATTTGTCAGTGATCAAACTAAGGTTTACATACGTCGTTAGTGCTGCAAATTAATTTAATAAACATTTAAGTTACGTCGTTATTTAAAGAAAAAAGTCAGATAGGGTCAATATTTTTTTTTTTTAAATTTAATACATGTAAAAATTATAAATTAATATATTTGGCATCGTTAACTCAAAACTGACAAAAATGGACATACGCGGTTATTCCAGAAAACCATAGAATTGTCAATTTCGAGCTCTCTCCAGCTTATAACACAGGTCTACAAAATGAAAAAAAGTTTTTGGTGCCTTGTGTTTTGCAGATGATTTTATTTGTACTTTTAACGCTGATTTCAAAACTGAAAACCCTTTTTACCTAGCAGCTCTAGTTCTCGAGTTACAAAAATATTCAATTTACCCTACTATTTATTTAAAAAATGCATATGCCCTTCTGATATAAACGCAACAGTATGTTGGCAACATAGTAGTAATATAAATGTCATTCCCTAGCTTGTTTCTTATTATAATTCTTGAGTCTTGAATTAAAACTCGCTAAATATATATCGATAAGAAACCTACGTCCAGTACGCGTTGCAATCATTCAAGGTTTCAATAGAACATCAAGATATAACAGTGATAATTTTAATTGAAAGCTAATTTTCAAAGATGTCATCTAGCCGCAGAATCTCTGTATATCACCCTGGGCAATTTTATTATATACGTGGTGAATACACGAGAATTGAAAACAGAAAAGCCATTACGGAATTTATAAAGAAAGCATACAATGCTTATTTTGGTATCAAACTTGAATAGCAAGATAAATCTTGGGCACCGCATGTAGCTTGCAAAACATGTACTGAACATCTACGTCAGTGGACTGATGGGAAAAGGAGGAGTCTGAAATTTGGTGTGCCTTTGGAGAGAACCAAAAAATCACTCTGACGACTGTTATTTCTGTCTAGTGAATATCAGAGGTATCAATAGTAAAAACCGAAGGAAGTGGACGTATCCTGATTTAGACCCTGCTCGACGGCCCATCCCTCCTTCCGATGAAGTTCCCATGCAAACATTTCATTAGCTACCCGATTTTTCGGAGGATGAAATATCGCACTGCTACACAAATGAAGACAGTGAATATGAGGAAAATACATCAAGTCCCCAACGATTTAACCAAAGTAAGTTAAGTGATTTCATCAGGGATCTTAACCTCTCAAAACAATCTTCTGAGTTGCTGGCATCCCGGCTAAAAAAAAAAATCTACTTGATAAAGAAACACAAATAACGTTCTACCATGGAAGGGAAGCAGAGTTGGTTACGTTCTATTCTCTGGAAGAAGACCTCGTTTTCTGTCACGATGTTAAAGGTCTCCTAACAAAAATCGGCCTTCCCGAGTATGATCCAGATCGTTGGCGTCTGTTTATTGACAGTTCCAAGCGAAGTTTGAAGTGTGTGCTTTTACACAATGGTAACGAATTGGCATCATACCTATTGCTCACTCTACCCAAATGAAAGAAGAGTACAAGAATATAGCCATAGTCTTGGAAAATATTAAGTATCACGCAGATGGATGGGTCATTTGTGTTGAGTTGAAAATGGTTAACTTCCTCCTTGGACAGCAAGGTGGATACACAAAATATCCTTGCTTCTTGTGCCTTTGGGATAGCAGAGCTAAACAAGATCACTGGGTAAAAAAAGACTGGCCTGAAAGAGAGAACATGGTTGTTGAATCTATGAATGAAAACGAGCGAAAAGCGTGGACATCATTTGTGTCAGTTGTCGAAAACTTTCTAGGCAACAAGAAGGCTTCAAACTATAAGGATTTAGTTCAGAACATGCTGACTGCTTTTCCTGAGCTTGGATGCAACATGAGCATCAAGGTGCATTACTTGCAAAACCATTTGGACCGGTTTCCTACAAACTTGGAAGACTTGAGTGAAGAGCAAGGTGAACGATTTCACCAGGATATAAGAACAATGGAAGAACGATACCAGGGCAAAGTGGAATACTCATATGATGGCAGACTACTGTTGGAATCTGCAAAGAGTGTCCTAAAAAACCACATTGCAGATTAACCAAAAAACGAAGCTTCTTGGATCCCAGTACATCACATAAGCAGTGAAAAATATATTTCTTATTTTCACAATTATATTAATTATATATTATTATTATAAATATATTAAACTAAATGCTTTTAGACCAACACTGAAGAACAAAATTTTTATTTTTTTTGATAAAGTTGTTGTTTTTTTTACAAAACTTTAACGATATATCTGAAACTACTGGGCCAAATTAAAAACAATGTAGGCACGGATTAAAGATAATTTTGTTGACGAATTTAAATTTTTTTTTTAACTGAATATGGAGAACCGTTTTCAAGTTATTCCAATATATGTAGTGGAAGTGCCTAAATTTTGGAAATAACGGTATATCGCGAAAAGTCGAGCTGCTAGGCAAAAACCGATTGCAGATTCCTATTCAGGAGGTCGAATTTACTAATCAGTTCAAAAAGTATCGGCACCAAAATGTGTGTATACCTGTGTAATCATTGAAGATCTGAGTCACCACAAATATAAAGTTCTACTGACTTGAAAACTAAAGCCCAATGATCATGCACAGCGAAGATTTCAAGTTCGTTGCGTGGATTATTGAACATCACCAAGTGCATGCTGATTTTTCTAAAAAAAAAAAAAAAATTATTCTATGCGATGGCTTAATTAGGCCCTAAACACATAACGGCGAGTTGCGAGTGCGAGTAAAAACTAAGCTTTTTGCATGCGAGAATTTGTGCTTTTGTGCTTTTACAAAATCATCAAAATGCTTTCGAACAGCTGATTGTCCTACTGTTAAACAAAATTCAATAGTCAATTGTATACAATATATATAACAAAATGACTAAAATCGAAATTATTAACGGGTTAAATAAGTAATTCTTATAGTAGGCATTGTGATTAATGCCTATCAGCTGATCCTCCTGTCATCTGATTTTTCTCGCACAGAAAATAGAATCAATTCTATTTCCCTTGCGGGTGTTTTTACAACCTAAGTTGGCAACGCCACACAAAAAGCTTTACTATCGATCTCGCTTCAACATATACAAAAAATCATGCTGCCTCATTCTCGTTTTTTCTCACACTCGCCACTCGCAGTTATGTGTTTAAGGCTTTAGAGCGGGCAAATCAACAGAGACCGCTCTTACCAAACTAGTAGGCACTATTCAAAAATCCCTAGATGAGAAGGAAATAGCAGTTTGTGCCTTCCTAGATATAGAAGGAGCCTTTGATAATACTTCACACGATGTAATAGAAAGGGCATTAAACCGAAAAGGAGTACACTCAGTGATATCAAGATGGATGGTAGAAGTTCTCAACACAAGATCAGCAGAAACACTAGCAGAAGGGGAAACCTTAGCCGTCAACACAACCAGAGGATGTCCACAGGGAGGGGTTCTTTCGCCTCTAATGTGGAGTCTGGTTGTGGACGAACTACTAGTGCAACTGTCAGAAGCAGGTATAGAATGTCAAGGCTATGCGGACGATATAGTCATAATAGCAAGAGGTAAATTCGAGGAAACCCTCTGTGACATTGTCCAAAGAGGGCTGAGAATTATCAATCAATGGTGGAGGGCAACAGGACTGAACATCAATCCGACAAAGACCACTATTGTACCATTTACCAGGAAAAGAAAACTTCCAAGATGGAAGGCAATTCAGATTCTGGGAGAAGTCATCGAACCAAGGACAGAAGTGAAATATCTAGGCATAATATTAGACAGCAAGTTAACATGGAAGGCACACGTCAACCATATTACAGAGAAAGCCAAGCGTGCTACAATGATATGTAGAAGGGTAGCGGGTAGAACCTGGGGATGTAAACCCAGCATCCCACACTGGATGTACTCCATGATGGTCCGTCCAATCGTGACCTATGGAGCTATTGCGTGGGCCAAAAGGACGGAGCTAAAATCAACTCAAATGGAGTTAAGTAGAATACAAAGACTAGCGTGTATTGCAATAACGGGTGCAATGAGGACGTGCCCAACGGCATCACTTGAAGTACTCTTGGATCAGAGCCCACTGCATATAGTGGTGCAAAAGAAAGCCCTGGCAACGGCAATCAGGATAAAGGGGGATAAACCTATATCCAGGCTTTATGAAGGGCAATGGAACCAAATAAGTCAGGTTAAAGATTACTCCCTCCTAGATTGTCCAGTGGACAGGATGGAGAAGAAATACGATTTCAGGAAAAACTTTGTTACAAAACTTAGTAACAAAAAGGAATGGAGTAGTTTGAGCACAGCATATTCTCTTAAGGAGAATACGATCAAATGGTACACGGACGGGTCAAAGACCGGAAATGGAACAGGGGCGGGAGTCTTTGGGCCTAGAACCAAATACTACGCATCAATGGGAATGCACACGAGTATTTTCCAGGCGGAAATTTATGCCATCGATAGATGTGCACAGATTAACTTAAATAGAAAGTATAAAAGACAGGACATAACCATATTATCAGATAGTCAAGCTGCTATTCGAGCACTAGGCTCCTATGTAGTAAACTCTAAGTTAGTATGGGACTGTCTGCAAAGACTGAATGAGCTAGGCAGACAGAATAAGGTCAGCCTCTGTTGGGTCCCAGGACATATTGGGATTCGGGGAAATGAGCAAGCGGATGAGCTTGCCAGAAAGGGAGCTACCACAAAACTAATGGGGCCGGAACCGTTTTGTGGAATAGGAAAAGGAGTATGGGAATGCGTACTCAAAGAATGTGAGAATCATATCAGACAGGAGCTTTTCTCGAGCCACTTGGGCTTAAGGCAATCAAAACTACTGCTAGGTAACTACAACGGTAAGAGATTTGAGTCATGTATCGGACTATCGAAGAACGGACTGAGAATATTAACCGAGATTCTAACCGGTCACTGTAGGCTCAGGGAGCATCTGAGCAGGTTAGGAATTGAAGCGAACCCCATGCAGATTTTGCGATGAGAAGGCAGAATCAGCGGAGCACATACTGGGGGCTTGTGGAGCTTTAATGCATAAGAGGAAAAAGTACCTGGGTTCTTTCCAAATACCAGGGAGCGAAATAAAATCACTGGAACCAACCCACATCCTCGAATTTCTGAGGGCTTCAGGATTGGGTGAGATTTTATAGGAACAACTATTAGTAGAGGGCAGTACAATAGATCATTTGGTCGCAGTACTTTCGACACCTCTTTTATACAATACAATACAATACAAAGGCTTTAATCGTCAAAATTGCCACACAATCCAATAATAATATAAGAAAATAATACTGTGTTTCCTGTTTAATTAAAATCTTTCGTGCATTTTGGGACAACCTACAAGAAAAATTCTCAGAATTAGAAAGTTTTTTTTTATCTTAAGCAATAATTAAAACTTTCCTTTAAAGAAAATAAATAACTGTGGTATGAATTTTTCAGATAAAAATTAAATCTTTAAATCTTTAAAAACGCAATAAATAGGAAATTATAATAAATACTGGTCAAAAAAGAAAAGCAATTATTTTTAAATTTCAATGGTATTAGAATTTAAACGTGAATTAAAACATTCCGAATATTGTTATACAGTCTAATTAGTCTTTTTGAAATTTTTTAACCGTTCAAAATTCTTTAAATAACTTTAGCTCTATAATTAAATAATTTCCATTTCATTCGGCCATAACCAGACATGAAATTACAGTTAAAAGTGAAATTCTCTCCACTACTTTACTGAGAAACTCTTTTAAGCTATAATTTTAAAAATTCCCCCAAAAAAATTAATTTCTGGTCATTTTTTTAATTCAAGACTATTGAATTTTTTTTACACATAAATAATAATACATATACATACCCATACAAATACTTAAATGAATCCACTCAGAGATGGTGATGAAGACGAAGTAAAGTACAAAAAGTAGAAAGAAAGAAAAAAAAGTTTATTACATTAACTTAGTTATTCACACTCGAATGATTTGGAAAGTGTAGGTTTACAAATAAAACGAAATTTAATATAATAATGCAGCAGTAAAATGTGGTTAAAGTGACAAACAAACAGACATACAGAGAAACAGACAAACAAACAAATTGAACGGATATTGGAATATGTACATGATGATTCAAAAGCCGAAGCAGACGTAAAGCAGGAGCACTTATAAGAGAAGATACAAAACATTTAAGAACAATGAGGAATATTGTTAAAAGTAGTTACGTTAAATGTTTAAAAAAATAAAATAAAAGCAACAACAATATTTACTGTGTTTATGAAAATATTGGATAAATGGATAAAGTTTTCTAAAGAAACCGCATTTTAATTATGTTTTCACCAAAGTGTAAAGCTGCGATTCCAAAGAAAAATTCTTCCATTATTAACAAGATGAATGATGAATCGAGATTATCAATTTTTAATAGTTAATTTTAATTTAACTAATAAGTTTAAAACTTTGTTTTTAATATATTTATTGTTTTTTCTTCTTTCTAGATTATGGCCTTATAGTGTTTATCATCGATAATAAATCAGCGAAACGTCCAAAAATGGCCTCCTCAATTTGTACACATTTTTCACAAAATGCGTGGAAAAAAGATCTATGCTCGAATTGTTTCAAATCAAAAGATGAACATAAACAGGCTGCTGCTTTGGCAGCATCCTCCAAATATAAAGCAATCTCCACTTCATTGACAGCAAAATCAGCAACTAGATTAAGTACGAAAAGTGACAGTGGCAACAGCGATAACCCAAAGACTGATTATCCTAATAAGAATAAAAAACCATCAAAGAGTATCATTAAAAAATCAGCACACACGGCGCCAACGACCACCAAGTCATCCAGTAAAAATAAAGCCAACAAGGTCAGTTTTCCAAAAAATCTTTCCGAAGTTATAGGTTATGGCGGTGAATGGTCTGACTCGGATGATGATCATGATTTTATGAATCTAGCCAACGATAGAGATGATGACAAGGCTTTGGGTACTGATGATGAGGAATCGCTCGAATTGAAACGTGTTACCCGCGCTAATACCGATTTCAATATGATCAATGGCAATTTGTTGGGCGATCCGCAGGAAAATATAAAAAAATCATTTGCTGCCTTGAAATTGGGAGCACCTCAAGTGGATAAGGAAGGCAAAAAGCAGACATTGCAAATAAATGTAATACCTTTTGGTTGTTCGACGGATATGAAGGAGTTGACCAAGCCGCCAGTGGCGGTAGTGGCCACAAGTCAAGTAACGGCCACTTCGACCAGCGTTAAAGCTAAATTTGAAGCAAAATCTTCCACTACAAAGACGGAGAAATCATCTTTAGTGATTTCTACAAAGAAGAGCACTACTTTAGCCTCCACGACATCGACGTCCTCCAAATCGTTAGCGGCCACAAAATCCGATACTTTACCCTCTTTGGAAAGTGATGGTAAAAATAGTCCTCCCATAGAGAGAGCAATGGAAAAATCATTGCTGGATGAAATTTCGGAAACCTTAGAAAAGAATCAAAGTGAAAAATTAGTTTCAGAATCAAAAGCACCTTCCTCTTCTACGTCATCATCTACGGGAACTACTGCTTCGAAAATAAAATTTGAAATTGGTACTTTGACGGAATCTTTGGAAAATAAGACATTTCTCGACCTCAAGAAACCAATCGTACGTCACACACCCATTTCCAAAGATCAGGCCAAACCCAAAGTAAATGTTTTCCATAAATTCTCAGATTCCGAAAGTAATTGTTCGGACTCTGAAAACGGCATATCAGCCTATTATGATGTTGTCGAATCATCGCAAACCTATGAAAACTTACCGGATGGTATATATGTCAATGAACAACTGAAACATACCGTCAAGACTGAGCGGAATGAGCCGTCCAATGTGTTTTCCAGCTCTCAGTACATAACCGACATGCTGTTGTCTTCAAAGACTCGGGCCGCCTCTTACAATTTACATGAGGGTAATTTTATGACCAGTAAAATAACTTCAGACGGTTTAATTGTGACCAAATGTAGTTCTGATGATGCCTTGGATTCAACTGCCAGCAGTTTTGATGGTAGCAGTGATGAGGAGACGTCCTATAACATGATTCGTAGCGAATCGGATTCCGGTATAGGCATTAGCATTGGCCATGATTATAAAAATGTCAACGCTAACGAAAAGGAACGAGATAGAATGAGAGCAGAAAAGAAACTTAGTGCCAGTACTAATAACTCTGATTATGAGGACATACAAGTAACAAATCAAAAACCCCTATTACCTCTAAAGGAGGTTAAGGGCTTGAAAGGCGTGAGTAGCGACAAACCCAATTTTAGTTTGGAGAAATCACGTGAATTACATGGAGAACCCGATGGTAGTGCCGATCCCGATGGTAGTTTGGAACAACTAGACTGTCAACAATTGCCAGAATTACCCAAATCACCTCCTCCCACCACCAAAGTTATTGATGCTCGTCCTTCATTCTTACATGGTCTTCAGAAACCACATCCTACTGTTCTGCTTAAGAAACCAGATTTACCAGCCAAACCATTGGTGTCCCCCATACAGACACCAATGAAAACATTTATGTCGAAGAGAACAGCTGCATCGTCAGAGCAACAACAAGTCATTTCACAACTACAAATGGTAATGTCAAAAGCTTCAGAGAGTTTAGATAATGATTCACTGAAAGATGATGCCAAGCTTAAAAAGGGAAAAGCACCAAATCCACCTATGGAATTAAAAACAAGCGCACCTCCCACACCAGAAAGAGACTACAATGTTGAAGTTGAATTTGAAGAACAAGTCCAAAAAGAAATACAAACACAAACGCAAGCACAAGAAGCTGTTAAATTAGCTAAAAACAATAATGATCATGCTAATGATGATGATAATGATGATAACATTAAATCGTCGACTGAAACAGACGTCAACGCTTCATCATCAGCAATGACTGAATCAGTTACATCCACGTATTCATCTTCAACAATTTATACTCGTAAGATAGTTTCAAATAGTGGCACAGTGGGTAAGAACTCGGCCGCAGCTATCATCAAGGAAAAAGATAAGCGAGAAAGAGCCACCATTAATCCTAAATTCCGAAGTTTAAATACGTTTGTTACCCAGCGCAGTAACGCCATTAAAAACCTGCAATTACAAAACGCAACTTCGGCCGTTAGTCTACAACAGTCGATGACTCCGGAGCCAACACCGAGAAATGCAAAAAATTTATCACTTTCAGAAGAAAATTTGTCCGGAGATTGCACCAACCCAACCGTAACCACTTCAATTTCTACAACAAATTTGGTCGCTGCCTCACAAGCCGACAAAAAATCCGCGGCCGCTAATAATAAAACTAAAACCAAGTTTTCGATTAAAAAATTCTTGCGCATGGGCACCACCAAGACTACGGAGAATTTTTCCAAGCAAAAGGAAAGTATCTATTCAGAAATATGTACCGGCGAAGAATATGGAGTTTCCGGTAAACCACGCTTAGTCATAATACATCCTATAGACATTAATACAACAGCTGTTGAAGTTGTTAAAGATATCACGAAAACTAATGATTCGGTAAATGCTCAAACTGTGGCCGTAGTCACTGCCAAACCCCCAGCACCGCCTATCCGATCCTTAGATAGTCAAAGAAATCATGATGTCAACAAACCAGCCAGACCGCCACCACCAAAGAGTGCTGAACTGAGACGGAAACAACAAATCTCAATGAGTACCAGTACTAGCAGTACAAGCTCGGCCAGTGCCCCAGGCAATAATGCTGCATCTATTAACAGCAACAGTTTAAAGACGTTAACATCCTCGCCTAAACCCATGTCAGCTAATAATATTCGTATTATAGGGGAACAAAGCGGTTCGATTAAGAGCAAGTCTGATAATGTTTATGCCAATTTAGGTAAGTTCAAAGAAATATTCTCTTTATTTGACTTCCTCTCTCTCTCTCTCTCTCTCTCTCTCTCTCTCTATCTCTTCAACTGTTACTCACTACTGTGAGATAAATATATTTTAAGCCAATATATATAAAAATTTAAAGTATAAGTATAATGGATGCACGAAGAAAAATCTAAATCACATGACAAGGACTAAGATTGATTAACCTATAACACGCATTTTTATTATATCTTTTTTCCATTAGCGAGACTAATTTTTTTTTCTGAAATATAATCAAATTATTTATAAAAGTTATTAAATCAATCAGATATTTAGTTCGATTCCAAGTGGAAAGAAAGTGCGTGAAGAAGTTATTACAATAAAAAAAAAAGAATCTTATTTACAAAACTACTACTAGAGGAGCAAGAGAGGTTTTCATTGTACTTAAAATGTGCTATAAATATTTTACTGCCAAAGGAACTCATACAAGTCGAAACAAAAATGACATTCCTATCACACAAAGGTAATAAATAGATCCTTTTTCTTAAGAAAAACCTTTGGAACAGAAAAAGAGTAAAAGTACGGGTCTATAGACCCATAGAAAGTACCAGATCGAAACTCTAAGAAGTATGAGGATAGAAAAGATCGATAAGAAGCTACTAAGGAATTTTATAAGAAACTTGCCAAACTTCCAGAAATGCAGACGAAATATTTACAGCATCATAACTGGTACTGCAAACTCGAAGATTTTCAAAGAGCGCTTGGAAAAGAGGTAACTTCCATTCTTAAGAGTCCATATTTGTTCAGACTGAACTCGCCTCACATCGCTATGAATTATCGGCTGTTTAGTGGTAACGAAACATTAATGTTGTTTCAGTATATAGGGAAGCATACACACATCTAACTGTTCAGAACTCGAATTCATTGAATGATACAGGACTTTGAGTTCGAAGGCGGATTAATAAGGCCTTGATTCTGTCATTAGGTTTGTGTTTTGCAGCTATTCAAAATATATAACTTCGTTCATTAAAAAAAATGGAAAAATTAAATTTCGGGTGCTCATAAAACATTAATTTGTGTGGAAAAACTATCACGCAAACCAAGGAAAAGCTTGGTAAATATTATGCGGACTCTCGGAGGAGTGAAAACGGCCAATGCCGCATTTTCTTATAATTGACCAAAAATACGCATGTGCTATGAATAGTTCCTCTTCCACCATATTCTCCGGACTTAACTCTGTGAGTATTTTCTATTTCCAAACCTAAAGAAATGGCTAGACGGAGAGTGATTTAGCTTCAACTATTAAATCAAACAAACGCCTAGTTTGAGGACCTTGAGAAACCCTATTATTTGGAACGAGAAACACTGAGCTAGAAGTGGTACATTTTTTTTTATATATAAACATCAACTCTAAGGGAATGTCGTCTCTTAATGCAGTGGACTATGTTGATATCAGAAAAAAAAAAATCATGTGAGTAAGACCACAGGGGAGATGTGTAAACATCTAGTAATTAAAGATTTTTTTATGTCACTTTTTTAAAATCAAACAGAAAGCGTCATCTATGTATCACTTATAGCAAATTTGTGGTGTTGTTGAATTATGTATCAGCCCAATTCTAAATATTGCCAGGGAAATGAGTTCCCGGGGAATTAATTTTTCCCGAGAATAAATCCTCCTATTCTAAACAGGCGGGGAGAAGAATAATATGGGAGAGAGAATTTCGATTATTCGAAGACAGCTGTTTTGCTTCAGTTGTTTTGTTTTGTTTACAAATTTAAAAATTTTTGTGGAAATTAATAGTAAAACTTTTTTTAAAATCTTTAATAAATTAAAATAAATAAAAAAATGTTCAGTGTAGCGTTTCTGATGGTAGCTGAAGCAGAAGAGCAGCAGCAGGACAAGACGGAGCAAAGCATGGCAAGAAGAAACTACGTGATGCCAGCAACCCACTTGAATTGCCTGCTGAGTTTAATTTCCCCTCCAAATTGCGCCATACCCGGCTTAACTCCTCCTTGCTTCCTTTGAACATCCCGCATGCAACATCAGGGTTGGCTTGCATTGTGTTCAAAAGAACATGAATTTGTTTTTTTTTTGTTGCTTTTGACCTGAAAGCCACATTAATGCCATAATAATATTATTATACAAAATTTTAGATGATATATGTATATTACTATTTTCATTTTCAAAATATTAAATACATTTTTCGCAGCACTCCCTCTCAATTTTTTGGCGGAATTATTCCCAAATTATTCTCCCTTTTATTGACATTCAGAATAGCTACTTTTTTTCCGGGGAAGAGATTCCCATTTTCGAAGTTCTTTTAGAATAAGGGTAAAGGGAAAAGAGAAAAAATTCCCGGGGAGATTTTATTAAGAATAGGGGAACAGGGAATAGGGAAAAAATTCCCAGGGAATTGTTATTGAGAATTGGGCTGTATATGTTCTACGTTTATATTGTCAAAGGTAAAGGGTTGCTGAATTAGCTGAAACAATTTTATATCATAATTTTTTCACCAATACAATCATACAGTCACATCGATTTGTCTAACGGCTCACAGCGTAACATGTAAACTCACATGTTACGCTGTTTTTGTGATTGTATTGTGAAATAGAAATTTACCCCCTGCAGGCATAGATGTATACACATCAATATGTTATGGATAGAAGGTAACACGGGTTAGTAGTTGTTATTTGACTTAAATTTATCTATATTCTAAGTGACAGGAAAGATCTCAGCGGGAAGTTTATTCCACGTACGGCTTGTACGGCTACTAATTGAATTTTCGCGGTAATGCATCGTGCGATCACTTGACAACAGAATGCAAACGGATGAGATATGATATCTACTAGATAAGCGGGTGGTGCGACAAATAACACGGGCTCCATGGATGAGTTCGCTTATTTCAGCAGAACACTTCATATTGTAATATCTTTTATTTACAGTGTACACAACCAACATTCC
The DNA here is from genome assembly GCA_963682025.1 of Cordilura impudica. Lineage (NCBI taxonomy): Eukaryota > Metazoa > Arthropoda > Insecta > Diptera > Scathophagidae > Cordilura > Cordilura impudica. The sequence goes on from OY821517.1 coordinate 26,722,419, forward strand.
GACAATGCTGTAATGTGTCATTGAAAGTAGGCTGTGAAGCTTCTGTCCATATATGGGAGTTTTACTCCATTTTTAGCCGAACAATGGTGGTGTAAATAGTAGAGATCAGATGGGGTGAATAATTCTTACACCGTAAAATGTGTTTATTCTAACGGACAATGAATTTTTATGTTCCGATTCTTCAATATCTACACCGCTCATGGATACAGACGACATTGATAACTCCATGGCTCTAATACCAACAATGGGTCTTATGAGCATTAAAATCGACCCTATTCACTCGATGCCAGAGTTTGTCAAAAGGCATTGATTGAGTGTGTCATTCATATATTGCCTCATGCCTCCAAAAGAAAAATATTGCTGTCATCTGCAAATGAGTTCGAAATATTAGAAAACGTGAAGGAGAAAGAACACAGCCTTGCGGTACCCTGTGATGGAATGAGATGGGGTCTAAAAGAATACGTATAGTGCGATCTCTGGGAAAACTAGAAATATATCGAAAGAAATCATAACCAAAACCGGAGTACGCTGTGCCTCACCCAAGGGCCAACATTCCAAAAGAACCGCCATCGCCAGTCACCCGTTGAACGACTTCTACGAAAGTTCTACTGTCTGTCATTAAGCAATAAGTTGGTTTAAAAGATGGTAATTCAGGTCCCCATAGGGTACTAAACATTTAAAAGGTTTTTCAATGGACGGATAGCGTCGAAGAACAATGTTTCAGTACCAGTGATTATATGCCATCTGTCTCGGAGGATTGCTTAAGTAAAGAAGATTACAATAACATAATAATTCCAGGGATAGTAAAATAATTCGTTCATAACAACTAAAATTATATCTTTTAAAATTTCTATCAGTTCTAAAGTTATTGTGTTTTTTTCGTTTTACAGTTTTAGCGATAATGAATCGCTAATGCAAGTTCCCAACAATATCACAGCAGCATTTAAAATGCAAATCAGAAATTTCGTTAGTCGAAAAAAAATTTCAAAGAAGCCAATTTTTTTCACAAATTTGTATTTAGAGATATTGTTAACACTGTAAACTAACCAACCAATCTTGCCCTAACATTCCTGACCACAAGATTACCATGCTTTGGATCTGCATCTCTGTCAACGTCTATGTTGTTGGCTGCTTATGCAATTGCGTGTTTAACACGCATTACGATCTCTTTAACTTTTTGTAGTCATAACATTTGTATGTTTTTGTTAGAGTTTTAGCCTCAAGTTCTTGACATTCTGGTTTTCAACTACATTATACTTATCGTTGTTGTTGTAATTTTAACGAAAAATGAGTTTGTAATATCGTTTAGACGCAATTAGTTGCTTGAATTTTTGTTGTTCTTATTGTTGCTGTTGATATTTTCTACTTCATCATCATCGTGGCCATCACCAACTTTATCATCATCTTTGGCGTTACTGCTGGCTTAAGTAAGAATGCTAAGAAAATTGCGTAGTCTGCTGTTGTTGATGTTTCGTTGCTTTGATTGTTGCCATTTCCAGGAAATGTGGCGTGTTGCAAAATTGATAGTATTTTGTAAAACAAGGTTGCCCACAGGAAGTTGTTGCAGGGATGTTAGATAATATTTATAGTGTATGGATGGAAATACTTTAAAAAAAATATGATATAATATGAGTTCATTGCCATGGCATTTAAGTTTTCTTAATTACTTCTACTCGAGTTATAAATTATGGCGGTCATGATGGCTGGACATTTTATTTGCAATGCTTTATCCCGATGTGCTTTAAAACATATCTAGTTAAGATTCATTAAAGTATTTTTAGAGTTTGGGAAGAATAACGTTTTCACTCAGCGAGACATTAGAGAAATGTTAAGTTTTTTAGAATTGTTAGTGAAAATAAGTAGGAAAATTATAGTCGGTTTGTACCGACTATACTGTATTCTATACCTATACCATGCATTTTGAGAGAGGTTCTTGAGTCAAACTTTTCTAAACACAAACCAAATTTCAATTCTATTGTCTGATAGGTTTAAGAGAAGATCGAGATGCAGCTTAAAATGGGTATTATGACTGAACATGGTTTTATGGAGTTTATTTTTGGTCTACTTTTTAGAGGGTATAGTAGACATTAGGGCGGGTCGATTTAAAAATCGCCCATTGCTCAGTGAAAATCGTATTCTAGGGATCAAAATAAGAAACTTTGCCGAAGGAACTATACCTCTAAAACGAATTCTGATGTCTCAACTTTTGACCTGTCTGTCTCACTTTGACCCATTAAGAGTGCCCCAATCGAGTCCAAATGTATGATTGACCCCCCTAACTTTGGAGGGCCGACTCACCCATGCCAGTGGCATACCCCCAGGAACTCTTCTGTGGGGTTCCCCATATAAACATTTCAAAAAATCGCCAGTTTTGGCACTTTACATGAAAAAATCAGCGAAATGTCTATGTTGTTGTGCAATTAAAGTTTATATCTGGTTTTTTATAAGCTCTACGTTGCGTTGGGTCGTCAGCATCGGTTCGATAGCGTGGAGTTTTCTTGATAGCACAGTCGCGCTTTTCTTTGCTATCATCAAACAACATTGATAACAAGATATTTTCCGAACGCGCATAATATGAATTATCTTTAATTACTTGATTGACAATTTTGCGTAAACGAGGTTTAGAAATCGTGACCAACCAATGAACTTGAAAAATAATGCACTGCCGTACACGACAGAGTTGTAATACTTGATATTGAAGTACATTGGCACATAACATTTAATTATGAATTCAACCAGAATTCTTAAATTTGCATCTGGATTTTCCGTTGTCACATATAATCGTAATAATCTAGCGGCTTTGGTGAGGCACCGAGAATGTACAATTTTCCCTGGTTTGATGTTAGCCAGATCCACCGAAACCACGCCGCTAGAAATTGCATGGGCCCTGTCGTATAAGTAATTCGAATCGGTGGAAAATTCAATTTTTTCTGGAGCACGGGGCATATTTTGCAACTCAATTTTCTGGAAGCCGTCCACCACCTGAAAATATATAATAATAAAATAATTAATAATGGTTGACAATTATAATAAATGAGTGATAGCAATAACTTACCGGAAGAGTTTCACAAGTTTCGATTTGACGGCTCAATTTTCCGGTTGTCGATCTCGGTCCAGTGCTGGTTGATTTATCCAAAGCTTCAAACAAATGGCGAAATGGAAGTTCGTTGAAGTGTAGAAGGCAAACGAACCAATGCAATGGTCTTTTTAACAGCAATTCGAATCGTCGCATAATTCCACCGTGTGGGCCAGTGTTTGTTGGCTCACCGTCAGTGCATATTCCAATTAATGCATCCAGTGATATATTTTTATCGTTGAAAAATCATTTAATTTGGTTGTTTTGTTTTCAGCGGTTTCATGTTCCAGTCTTACGTAACCAATCAATTCAGAACTGGGTTCTCTCAAAAGTATGATTCTTCTCATCAATTTTATCTATCGTTAAAGTATCATCTTTTCTGCCATCGAATGAAAACGCTAACAAATTGGTATCATCTAACCGTTTGCGAAGTACTTCTTGTCTGCATTTCTCTTTTTCTCTGCGAAATTTCGACTTATCCATGATGAGAGGTTTCCCATGCTTATCTTTAATTTTAAAATCTTGAAAAAGAGCGGTTCCCAATGCTGATGCTAATCTATCAGGCACACCAAATCTGTCACATACCAAGGCAAAGTTAAAACAATCGTATCTCTCTGTGTATTGTGAACTTGTGTTTCTATCCATATCTTCTTGAAGAGAAAAATAAACTAAAAAAAAAACATAGGCATTTCGCTGATTTTTTTATGCTAGTGTCAAAATTGGCGATTTTTTGAAATGTTTATATGGGGAACCCCACAGGGGAGTTCCAGGGGGTGTGCCACTGGCATGGGTGAGTCGGTCATCCAAAGTTAGGGGGGTCAATCATACATTTGGACTCGATTGGGGCACTCTTAATGGGTCAAAGTGAGACACACAGACAGACAGGTCAAAAGTTGGGACATCAGAATTCGTTTTAGAGGTATGGTTCCTTCGGCAAAGTTTCTTATTTTGATCCCTAGAATACGATTTTCATTGAGCAATGGGCAGTTTTTTTGCCTCCCCACAAATCGACCCGGCCTGGTAGACATATATCCGCATCTTACTAAAATTTTAGTCGGTCTATTTGTATTGGGGCTAAGTCTATGACCTATTACCGATAAATGCGTACATCGCATATTTCATCAAAATATATACATTATTGGGACTTGTAGTGTATTTGCAAGCTTTACCTGTACAAAAAAAACACCTCTGTACAGTTACATCAAGCCTGAACAGAAGAACTCATACAGGTTTCTCCGAATCACAACTCTGAATCACAATTCCTTCTGTCAGGCGGATTTAAGTCCGGTTAATATTCAATATTGAATGCACACCTGAACAGTTAAATGGCTACCAGGGCTTGAGACACTGTAAAATTAACGGCTAGGAAGAAATTAGCAACTTTTCCAGTAGGAAGCCTTGAAATTATTTGAGTCCCGGGGTATTTTAAAGTAGAGGGCAGTGAAAGGGCCGACGTACTACCCAGGGAAGAATCCTCCCTGGACTAGCTCAATAAGGAGAATTCCGTATCGCTCAGGCTCTTAAAAAGGAACAATTTAACTGGGCATCTCATTCGCAGAGCAAAATTTTTTTTCTTCCTTATTATTAGCCAACACTCAGGGGATGTCCCCTACAAATGCATGGCAGTGAGTTCATTTCAGGGAAATAGGTTATGTGAAGGAGGAAAGAGGGTGTAGAGTTTGTGGATATTTGCCTTAAATTTTAAATAAACCGTATTCGCTTTAACCCACTAAGAGATAGTTAACGGGTCTTGATTGAGTGTGTGATTCATTGCCAGCTTTATGCCCCCAAACCTCAAAAACAATTGGCCTAAAATTTAAGGAAAATGAATGACAAATGTTACCGTCACTTGTAAAAGAGAATATAGGATTGAAAGTTTGAACAAGAAGGTCGTTAAAAAAAATAAGGAAAAACAAGGGAGAAAGAAAAGAACCTTGGGGTACCCCTGAACTAAGCTGAAATTCATTGGATGAGACCTCTCGTATTATGCCGCCTCTGAGAAAACCCGACATAAATCGAGAGAAGTCAATGCCGACCCCAAATGCAATAAGCTTTGATATCAATGCATCGTGCCATACGCGGTCGAACGTCTTGAGAATATCTAGCGCAACCACTTTAGTTTCGACTCCAGCTCCCAGAAAGAAAATCTAACAGGTCTCCCGTCGATCAATAAGAAGTGAGTTGGCTTCTAGATAGTTAAAAAGATGGTAGTTGAACATGCTCTCCATCAGCTTTGAGCAGATTGAAAATTTTCAGGATTTCTCCCTTCTGGGAGAAGAGTAACTAAACTAGAACTAGAGTCGAGCAAAACCAAAATTTGAAATATTCTGGAAGTGAGCAGAAAGGAACCAATTAAATTAATGGACATCCATCATCCTGAACTGAGGACTTAAGTGGAATAGGGCGGTATCGGAAACTTGTAGAGCTTATATGGAGAACAGAATTATAGTTCGCCATCTATCCAGTAAAATGGTATCTTCCTTGACATAGAATGACTACCATGGTAGAGCTCAAAATAAGATGAATTCATGGCTTGAGTTTATATCTAGTTTATTTATATATGAATATACGTGGTCGGATAAATAAATCCGTGTGAAATCAGAATTAAAGTTTTTTTTTGTTTTAGTAAATAAACGTTTTCCAACGTTTCTCAAGTTTTTATTCCTTCCAAATAATAGGATTTCTCAAGGTCCTCAAAGATTTGGAAATATAATATAATATAAAAATTTGGGGGACGAGGTAGCAATTCATAGCCTAATTTATGGAATTTTTTCATGGCGGCTCAACACGTTTATGGCCATCTTGCGGACAGCTTTCTAAAACCCATCAGATCATTTCAAACCGAAGAGCTAATGGCATAAACAATCTCCTGCACTTTTATTCTCCGATCGGCCAAAGCAATGTCGAGAATAGTTATACCCTTTACCCATGTGTGATCAGAAACAATTTCTAAATTGATTTAGCGATGTCTGTCCGTCCGTCCGACCGTTTGTGTGTTCATGTAAACCTTGTAATAAACTACAGGTCGCAAATATGAATATATTTTGTTAAAATTTTGTATATGAGCTTATATAGGCCATATGATAAACGCTATTGAAATTGGTGAAAATCAATGCATGTTCAGACCAATTCCTCATGCAAGTGAATAAAATTGTCATAAGATCCAAAACATCAGACAGATCTCGGTTAAATTTTTATGTGTGTCTTTATTGCACCCAAAATAAGCCCTGAAGGACAAAAAAGCTGATTCCCGGGCTTCACTTAAAGCTATGAAAAATAAAAATAGTGCACAGATTCTTCTAAAATTTGGTTTGTTAATGTTTTTGCAAGAATTAAGTGTGTATCAAATAAGGTCAGGATTGGTCCTTTATTCGACCTAGTCCCCATGAATCCACTCAAATTTGATTCATGTTTACTTTCTATATCTAATTAGTCTGACTTATAGACCGACTATAATTTTCTCACTTGTTTTTTTTTTTTTACATTTTCGAGTGTTGTGATCTCAATTGGCCGCCCAGAACGTTCGGCGTCACTATTGTTTTTGCAATCGTAACGAAAACCAGTAAAGTATTGAAATTAATGACGCAGAGTCTCAATAAATTGCACTAATCAAGCTTTTTCTTGGAGGTGCCTCAACGCGACGGAAAATTTCAAGTGTGTTTATATGGGGAAATATGACTTTTTTCAGATTTTACGAAAATTACGTTCTATGGTTTAATTTCTTGGACAAGGTGTTACATGAATCGATATCAGTGCTAAATTATCTGTTTAAAAAGCTAAGCTATATAACTTCAAAATCGAATAAAAACTCGCCAAGAAGTAACAAATGCCTCAGACCACTTTTTTGCCAAAAAACTCTAGGTCATGAAATGTGTGAAAATATTTTCACCTTTAACAAATTGATTAAAGCCACAATTTTTTTTTGGTCTCTATACCTATAAGTATTCAGATATGAAGTATTGTTTTAGTACCGCGTTGCTAACCTATTGCGAAATGAGACCAAAGATGAAAAATTTTTTTGATAAAATTTTGAAAATTCCATTTTTAAGTTTTAAAAAATTTTCTTAAACAATATTTCAAAAAATGGATCTGGTATTTTAAGATTTTGTTAAGTACACATGATCTCTGTACTACAGGTAAGGTCACCGTATGGTTCTTATCGGCCACGCCTACTTTTACGCCATTTTTTATATACAATTCATTTTCTGTTTTTTTGGTATATTTGTTTGCTACACAAATTTTAACTTTTCAGCGAATTTCTCTGAAATTTGGTATACCCCGGAGAAGGTCATCATATGTTTCTTACCAGCCACGCCTACTTTTACGCCCACTTTTTTAATTTTTTTACGGGTTTTGCTCGAATTTACTGCACATTATTCTCATATCCCAGTCAAGGTCGTCATATATTTTTATCGGCCACGCCCACTTTTTTTAATTTTCTATATACGCTTTTGGTGTTTGTTAACATATTTTAATTTTTCAATGGACTTCCCTAAAACGTTGTGCATAAATCTCTTTACTTACTACTCTTGAGTTTACACCATTATGAAATAAATATTGTAAATCAACATATTACAAATATTCCCGTCTTGCATTTTTTACTATATGATTTATAACACCCCAAAATTAGAGCAGATGTATTTCATGGTTGAACAGATACAGGTTGACTACCACTGTAGGATTAATCCGATGAGGTTAATTCATACAAATATTTCCATCTCGCCTTTCTAACTACATTGGAAAGCCACCTATTACAAATATTACCATTTAATCGTTTTCACTGTATAAGTGAGTTGTAAAGGTGTAAAATGAACTATTTGCAATTGTGACTTGCACATGAAAGTATAGCATATAGGCCGTACTAGACTAAACAGAACTATAGAGAACCCGATCAGACCCAAATTCGTATCGAGTCTCAACGAGTTAGACAATCGAGTCGAGAAATACTGAAACGTCTTGAAGCCCAAAGATCAAGACAATCTTTATTAAGAGAAGCGGAAATGCCTGAATCTACTCAAGTGCGTCTAGAAATCCAGCGGCTAAGACAAGCTGAGTCGAGAGAATGTGAAACTCCGGAAACGACTCAACAAAGTCTTCAGGCCCAACGCATAAGACAAGCTGAGCCCAGGGAATCTGAAACTCCTGAAACGAGACAACAATGTCTTGAGGCCCAAAGGACAAGACAAGCTGGCTCCGGGGAATGTGAAACTCCTGAAACGACTGTAATATCCCTACCAGAAAACTTTTGTAAGTTGCAAGAGATGGTACAAAAAGTTTTTCCTAACATAACGTATATAAGAGAACAATCTTTTACGTTAGCAGGTATCAACTTAGAATCTCCCTGCTTTTCTCATGGACAATTATATGTCGCCTGCTCCAGAGTTGGGAGCCAGCACAATCTTTTCGTATATGCACCAGGAAGAAAAACCAGAAATGTTGTGTATTCCAAAGCTCTAGAGTAAGTAAAATTCATAACTTTTAGACATCATACACTCAAAATAATCCATGCATAAACATAGTTGTAATGGTAAGCAGGCGCTGAGTACTTAGTCCCCAATGAACAAATTTCCAAAAAAAAATATGAACTTAAGTGCCCCGGTAGGTGAGTAGGTAGCGTGCTTGCCTTTCATGCGGGGATCGTGGGTTCGATTCCCACCAGAGGCTTTGGTCTGTCGCTGCAAAAACCAGCCAAATGGTCTTTGTCACCCGGCTTATCGCTGGACCCAAATTAGAATACAAATTTACTTTGTATTGTAATTAATACAAATAAAAATTTTTCTTAGCTTAGTTGATGTTTATTTTCAGCCAAAAAAAAAATAAAAATATACTGTTTTTGAACACTCGAATTTCACTTTTTTACATTTTTGATAAAATAACGTGGTGCTTGACTTTGAATATCGCAAACTTAAAGGCAGAGCTTGCTTAAAGTTTGAGAATAGTCTACTAACATATAGAAGTTGACGGGTGCGCAGTGTTGATTTCTAATTAATTACAAGAGAAGTTTAACAGTTCGGACTTATTGATTCGCCCTCTTATATATGAATGAACGTTTGAAAAAGAATCATAAAAATTTATGGGTTCTTTGAAAATTAGTTAATCAGATAATTCATTCTTCTAATGTGAATAAACAATGAATTCCCTAGAAGCCCTGGCTATATAAAACTTTCACATTGGCTGGTTTGATTTTAGATTCTAGAACATTTTTTAAGCCATTATAAGCAATTTGTTGAATTTAAATGCTCAGTTGATCACAAATGATAAATTGCCAGAAGTGAATAATCAATAATTTGATTAATTAACGTTCATTATGTCTTATTATTAGAATAGAATTGGTACAAAATTTGAATGAAAACATCATTAAATTCACAGCTGACGTTTGTAGGTTTTCTTCATAATAATCATAATTACCTGCCAAAGTCAATAACCATGACTACTTAATGCACAGTTACCCACGTTTGGTTCAAGTTTACAACAAACAAACAAATTTGAAAAAATTTCCAATTAACCTTGGGCATCCCATCCTTATCTCCAGTAGCTTCTTTATGTTTAACTAAATTAAACAACAAGTGAAATTTACCTTTTAGACCTCTTAGGCCAAACCAAGAGGTGGTGATTTATCATTTTATCAGTAGCTTTACACGAAATTTAATCATTTAACTCTTCATTTCTCATTTAACATTTTATTATTGTTGTTTTTTTTTCTGAGAAAACAGAAGATGCAAAGTGATGAGAATTTTGTGTTTTCACAAATCCACCTTTTAAAAAAAGCTGATTTGTAAATAAACGTTTAGCTTGAGGAAAAAACTAATTGACATTTTGACCCATATTATATGATGATAAGATACGATAAGAAATTTGTGGCAAGTGTATGTATGTACACTGGTCAATACCACTGGTTCAATACCAGACCAGTTTGTAAGAAGAAAACCAGAATGAAATATTATTAAATGTTATTCTTACTGACATGAACGTTTTACCTACATCATAGGTGTGTATATTGTTGGTTGGTGGGAAAAGTATGATTTCGCTAAGTTTACGATTTCTGATAAATTGTGATAAAATTGGGTTAAGAGTAATTTTCAGATTTAACTGTAGGCCAACTCTTTGCTATTTTACTGTCGATTTCCAAAGAATCTCAAAATAGATTTTTCAAGTAAAGATGGTGTTAATAGTTTTTCCTAGAAACGAGGGCCGAATAAAAAATATATATACACTTGTGCTCACATAATTAAGTCATGGGTATGCAATGAAATGTTTTTGTAGTTTTTCTCTTAAACCTATTTCTTCCGATTCTAACCTTACTATTTTGTGGAACCCTGCTATGCTAGCAGTTGTTTATATTGATTGAAGCAAAATTAAAAATTTGGGTATTCCCCGAAAAATGTGGAAAACGTCAAAAAGGTCATATGCGCTGTGCTCACATAATTAAGTCAACACGAGTATCGTGAGCAAATTAGTGTTTTGAAGATTTTTTTTGCGGTTTAAATAATAAATAAATTAAAAACAAATAAATTAAAAGCAAATAACATCAGCTGAAACAAAAAAATTCGAATTCGGCTGAACGGAAAATAATATGGGATTGTTTCCAAAGATACAAAAATATTGGAAAAGTAGTGGATATTTTGAACTTTCCTCGTGGTAAAATTACAAATGCCATTACGCATTACAAAAAATATGAAACTTTTGAAAATATTCCGTGCCAAAAACCGAGAAAAACGACTTTAAATGATGACAGACGCATTGCAAACCTCAGTAAAACTGATCCTGTTTTAACTTCGTCGCAAATCAGAGCTAAAATGGAAACGGATTATGGCGTAAATGTTTCGTCGCAAACCATAAGACCACGTTTGCAAGAAAACAATTCGCATGGACGAATGGCCAGGAAGAAACCGTTGGTTTCCTTGAAGAACACTACGAAGCGGCTCCGATTTGCGACTGACCATCTTGCTAAAAGCTTACATTTTTGGAATTTAATTGTTTGGAAATGATCCAAGTTTAATGTTTTTGGAAATGATGGTAGACCATATGTGCGACGTCCTCCACTTAAGGAATTGGATCCAAAATACATCAAAAAAACTGTGAAACACGGTGGCTCATCAGTCATGGTGTGGGGTTGCTTTACCGCATTCGGTGTGGGTCTTATAGTCAAGATTGACGGTATAATGAATGGGGAAATGTATAAGAATATAATAAAGGGAAATTTGGCAACCGAATAGGGTGACAATTTGCCGCTTGCGTGGATTTTCCAACACGACAATGACCCGAAGCATTGTTCGAAACTGGTCAAGTCGTGGTTGGCAACACAGTCCATCAAGCTTCTGGAATGGCCGCCACAGAGTCCAGACTTAAACCCTATCGAGAACTTGTGGAGCATAATAGAACGAGCCATTGCAGCACGAAAACCGGCAAATAAGGATATGTTATGGAAAGTTATCCAAGAGGAGTGGCACAAAATCACTCCAGGCCAGTGCGCTTCTCTTGTAGCCAGCATGCCAAAGCGATGCTCCACAGTATTGAAGCCAAAGGGTTATCCTACTAAATATTGAGGTAAGCTAATGAAAAAATGGGACTCTCGACAAAATTTATTACTTATTTCTACAATTTCAACCATTTTTTTTCAGATGACTTAATTATGTGAGCAGCTCTTTTTGGCTAATTTCCAAGTTTTTAATTTTTTTGAAAAGAACCAAAATTTTGTAATTTTTAATTTCACTGTAAATTGATTGCTAACATATAAGAATAATAAAAAAAAAATATATTAGAATTAAAAAAAAAGGGTTTACGTATTTTTGACACTAATGTCGAGTAACATACTAGTGACTTAATTATGTGAGCACAAGTGTATATGTATTTTGTCTCACGTTTCTCCAAATTTTTGATTTTAACAAGGATTTTATCGTTCAAGTTCACTCTCTTTCCGCAGAGCCATTTCTTTAGGTTTGGAAGAAGAAAATAGTCACTGGAAGCTAAATCCGCGAATATGGTAGATGAGTTAGCAATTTGTAGCCGATTCATGGAATTGTGCCAAGGCGACTGCGAGCGTGTAAAGCCGTGCATTGTCCTGGCCAAATGCGGTCGTATTTTCTTTTTTGAAATCGTCGCTGAATCGGTCAAATAAGTTGGCAGAGTTGCCCTATTGATGGTAATGTAAGTGGATTATGTCGCGTATATCCCATGACCCTGTTGGCCTATAATTTATCGAGACCTTGTTCGGAGGCGGATCGGTCGGGACCTACCATTTTTCTTCCGGATGGCTTTCTAAAACGCAACTGATCATTTAAAATCGATATCACAGAGACGTGATGGCATCAACCATCCCGCACACTTTCACTCTACATATATCGTTAATTTCTTTTCGACATTTTCAGAGTTATTGATCTCTTAATCTAGATTTATATGCTTAAACCTGTATTTTAGTAAAAATATGTAAATCGGCCGAGATCTATCAGCCTCAATTTCCATACAAAGCATTGTTCGCGTTAAATCCGGTCGCAATGCAGATGCTTTTTACAAAAATCAATCTGATGTCCCAAATATACCCACCGTTAATCTGACAAATGTTTAAAGCACTTGGTGAGCAAATGAATCACAAAATAGAAAAAAAAGCTTGCACAATGTTATAGTAAATCCGACATGATTGGGTTCAACTATGCTGTAGAACATTTTCGGGGTATTTGTCTGGGGGCTGAGAAATTCGAAGTCAGGGTGAAGGTACTAGGGCATTATAGTAAAACCTCCGAAGGGTTTGGCATGTTCAGGCCAATTTTCTTTTATTATAACCTTTTATATTTTTTTCCTTATCTTGATAATTGTTTGCTTAATTTTTCAGATCTAACTAAAAAATCATTGACGATTTCTCATTTCATTCTTCACCAACTACTAAAAATATGGGACTATAGAACAGGAAATTTTTTTTAAAGACATGTATCGCTATCACTTTTTTCCATACCTTCAAAGAAAGCAATAATGGTCTATAATACAGATGAATGTGATAATCAAAAAAATTTATATAACATTTCTTTGTCTAAAGAGAGCAAGAGAGAATGTAAATTGCTCATGTAAATTAAGAGGTTGGCAATTCTCCAAACTAGCGTTGTGAAGGAGACTCACTGTGGGAGTGCTAAGGGATAATCTTAAAAATATCACTCATACGTAATCTCTTTTACCCCACTAATAAACAATAACCAAAAAAGTTATTTAAAAGAGGAGGGATAATTAAAATTTTTTGAGTTTTCATTCGATAAAATTAGTCCAACTTGATTTGCTGGAGAAGGAAATGAAAATTCATCAATGGGTCTTGAGTTTTATAGCTGAAAAACTAAACAAACAAACATCAAGATACGGAAAAAATTATAAAAGGGTTTGGCCTGAGAATGCCATACCCTTTGAAGGTTTTACTATACTGGCCTACTACTTTCAACCTGACTTGGAATTTCAAACCCCCCAGCATGGCTATTGCCAAATTAAGCCTCCAACCAGTACGGTAAATGACGTTATTAAACGTTAGAAGGAAACCTTAGTCGTAAATAAAAATTATTTAAAAAATTTAGGAAAAGAGACTATAAATTTCTATGTCTGATAACACACTATGCGGGTCTCACCGATAATGAGCGTCCAAAGATATAAAACTAGCGTGAGTACCGCGAGAAGAGTACGTCTGGCTGCTGGCTTACAAACACATCGTGGAATTAAATATCGCTTCTATTTGCAAAAAAAAAGGCTCGTCAATAATAATAACCTTAAACTGCTGCCAGTACTTAAACTTTATGTTGCAAGTATAAGAAAATGTATAAATTTGGTAAGAAAAAAAAGTTTGTGGTTTGGAAACCTACCTACATTTGCGGATTAAAGAGTGCCCCGCTTTTCATCCCTTCAACTACGACTTCGGATATTTATAAAAAAGAATTCCTCCAGAAATGTTTAATGCCTCTTATTAAATGGCACCATTCCTCAGTAAAATTTTGGATTGATTTGGCTACCTGCCTCTATTGGAAAAAGTAATATTGCCCCAAACAATTGAAAAAAAATGGGCTATTGTCAAAGGACAATTTAAAAAGAACAAGTATCGCCCAGCACTCGAAATTCGAGTGAAAATTCTAGAAAATATTATTTTTTTATTCAATTTAAAAATTTATGAATATTTAAATGAGCCTATAGGTATGCTAATCAATTTAAGCAATTCACAATTCAACACAGCGCGTGTCATATACAATTTAAATCATTCTCATTAACAGGGTGTAACGCATTATTAGACACATTTTATTTAATTTAATATATTTTTAAGACAGATTAAACATAACTTTTATCGTTCTCAGCTTCTCCTCCATATGAACTATAACTATGCCAATTTTCACAGTCCTCCGAGCCCGCATATTGCTTAAAAAGGGAACTAAAAATTTACCTTCACGTATTAATATATAGATACCAGATTTAGTTTCGACAATAATTTTTATAAATTAGAAGTAATTTTAATTAACTTGTTTTTGCTTATTGTAAATGTCAATAAATATACATTAATATTAATAGGCAAGTCAATTTCTTGTGACCAATGTAACTTTGTCACTTTTAAACCGATTTTGACTAAACGTACCTTATTTGAAAGGTATTTCCTTTTAGGTGTCCACCAGATTTACAGATTTTTTTAAGTAAAATTCATTTAAAGTTGCTGTTTTTCCTTAAGCTGTTTTAAGAAATTGTTGCGAAATTAATATTTGCAACCACTATTATTTTAATTTAAATTTAATTTTTTGAATTGTATTTTAGTTAATATGGCTGACTATTTTTAAATATATGATTCGCACGAAAAAGAATAGGTACACGACCGGTTTGCTTAGATTTCAATACAAAAATGATTTTATTAAAAATTCAAAATGGATCCTTAAAGCTAACAATTCAAATTTCCCAAGCGTTTTGACATATAATGATGACAATTCAATTTTAAAATTCATTATAGCCGAAAAACTAAAATACTAATACTTAAAGGAGTTAATTCATAATATTCAAAAATATTAAAAAGAATATAAACTACTAAAATATAAAATGATGGAAAATATAAAATGATGAAAGAATAATAATAAAATAATAAAATACAAAAAATCCATGAAATGACTAAACAGTTGCTACTAACACATACATAAAATTATACTATACTGTGTGTGTTTTATAAATTTGTTAATGTGTTTGCAAAAATTGTATACGAAAAGCCCTGTGTTGAATTGAAAAATAATTTTGGTCATAAACCAATAACGACAGTATCGCAATTGAATTTTATTATAATTGTGAATTGCCTAAAATTGCCTTAAGGTGGCATACAAAGTGGTTCAAATACCTTTAGTCCCTTATGTGTGTTCAATAAATATTTATAATGAAGTTAATTTAATTTATTAGATCAAAAAAAAACGTTGAAAGAAATAAATTGAATAAAAAAAATAAAATTTCCTACAATTTGCACTCGAATTTCGAGGGCTGGGCTCTCCTAATATACATTAATTTGTGGTGCCACATATTAAATCGCGTTTTTTTTTTTCTTTAAATAGATATTATAATATTTGTGAAACCATTTCATGTCAACAATACTTTAGGTACGGCCGTCGTTTTCACATCCTTTTCCCAGCAAACTCAAAATCAATTTACAGCCATTGGTCGTGCTGGCCATTCTACTTCGCTAACCGTTCTGTAAAGCTTATTCATAGACAAAAAGGTTCTGCCCAATTGTTTCTATTTGTTAATCGATCCAAATAAAATATTGAATTGAAGTTCCCTGGCGAAAGAACCAGACGCCATTTTCGTCGACAATCAATCGACACTTCTCTTCCACGTTCTTGTGGAACAGTGCTAGGAGGAACTGTCAAATCTAAGCCACCTTTCCGTAATTATTTCTTGTATGGGTCCCCGGTCATAGGGATTTCTACGGTAATGAACGGGCAGACGAATTGGCCAGTACAGGTTCCACACTTAATGTCACTTTCGCAGTCTTAACACCACTGGTTCATTAGGGAGGAACTTGAAGTAGTTTCTACGAGCAGGGGAAAATGGATGGAAGAACATTTTTTTTTTTTAGCCTAGTTCCGCGAAGCCGAGTGGCTTGTCTAGATAAGCCGGATTTGGCTAGTTTTTTTGTCTTTGCTGCGACAGACCAAAGCCTCTGGTGGGAGTCGAGCCCACGACCCCGCATGATAGGCGAGCACGCTACCTACTCGCCTACCGGGGCGCTTATGTGACACCGGCAGGATTGTCAGGCAGACCTGGCCTAACTATTACTTGAGACGGACTCAATTTTTACTCAGTAGGAGTAAAAGAATATATATCGAGGCTTATGGCCGTGTTGACGGGGCTTTTGTTAATCGGTAAACACGGAGAAAGCCTCGGACTTCAGAACAACATACACCGATGCAGCTGCGGAACACCTTGATAAGAGAAGACAATATACATATTATCTTTAGGCAGACACATATTGGACGGTCTATCTGCGATATTGCACTTGGAAAGGACTGATCTTATCCGTTATCTTAATATTTTGGGGTGGATTTAGTAATTTTATAATATTTCTGACGAGTGGAGTCACTTGACTCTACTTCTTAGTTCACTGGCGGTAAGCTGCCACTTACACCAACCAGATGACAACTTTACCTGTCATTCAATTGCTAATCTTAAGTTCTAACTACTTCAAGAATACAATATTGAAAGACCTTAAAATTTAAATAAAAACAAGTAAGAAAATTATAGTCGGTCTAGACCGACTATACAATACCCTATACCATGCGTTTAGAAACCCTATCTCTTAGGCCCAACTAACTGGACATTGAAAATAAGCAAAAACCAAATTTGAGTAGGATTTTTATTAATTTTTTTGGCTGCAGATATGAAAAAGTTCATATCGGATGCTATATCTATAAAGGGACTAGGTCCAAAAATGGACCGATCCTGATCATGTTTGGTAAAGTCTCTTGTATTTTGCAAAAATATATACAAACAAAATTTGAGAAGAATCAGTGCAATATTTTTGTTTTTTAATAGATTTAAGTGAAGATCGGGAAGCAGCTCTATATGGGGTCAAAGGGATCATTTTTGGACTACTCATTAGCGGATGTAATGAACGCATACAAACCCAATTTGAGTAAGATCTATATGACAATTTGGATCTTATGGAAATTTATGTCGATTTAATATGGGTAATTTGTATGGGGGCTAGGTCTGAACATGGACCGATTCTCACCAATTTCAATAGCGTTCATCCCATGGCCGATAAAAGCATATATACCAAATTTCATCAAAATATGTTCATATTTGCGACCTGCAGTTTGATTACAAGCTTTACATGGACACACAGACGGACGGACGGACGGACGGACGGGGATTGTTAAATCAACTCAGAAAGTGATTCTGATTCGATCGGTATAAGTAAAGATGGGTCTAGGTCAAATATTTTTGGTTGTTAGAAACAGCAGCACAAAGTCATTATACCCAAACCACATAGTGGTATAGGGTATAAAAAATAGCGAGGAATTTACTTTTTAAAAACTATTAAAGAATACGAGAGCGTATCAAAAAAAAAAAAAAAAAAAAAGAAGTAAGAAAATTAGAACACAATGGAACAAAATTGAACTTTTTTGGTGTTGACAGGAACTTTATTGCAATTTTTTTTTACTAATTTCAGGTCGCTGATTTAAAATCTAATCTCCATTTCTCTCCATCAGCTCGCATTTTTAAGTTACAGGTACTAATCGTACTTTCGACCTTTTAAAGTAGCTTTCTAAAACATGTATGCGCATAAAAATCGAGTGAAAATTGAATGAGTTATGCTAATTTCTGTGATAACATATTTTTCGCCTTTTTTTATTCCATCTAAAAAAAATTATAATTTTGTATTTTTAAAAATCATGAAAAAACCAAAACGGGAAAAAGTGTAAAGTCTTATTACTTTCACGTAAAGTCACATAACCTATGAACAATACGAGACATAGATCATAAAAATCGATGAACGCATTTCACTTTTATTCACAATTAAGTGAACGTACCTCATTTTGAAGTGAAGGAAAAAACGTTCATGAATTTTTTATGATTCTCAGAAATGAAAAAAATTAAATAATAAACAAAACGTTATTTCATTTTTATGATTGCGGTAGCAAACTAATAAACGCCTATAAATGTGCGTGAACGCTGGTTTGCTGTTCTTGTTCCATTATGATACCTATTCAGTTCACAGTCAATTAAAGGGAAAAAAGAAAGTGCTTTTTTTATTGATGTGTGGTTTTCCGTTGGTTACTTGTAACGAATGATTTTTTTTTTACAGAAATTCCACCCACATTTATGAGTGCTCATTATTTGGAAAGTTGTGAAAAATTGGAAACGAATTTGTATGAACCTGGTTTTAGGGGGCTGATAAATTGGTAGAAAAAATCTAACTTAACACACTTATTACATAAATAGAACAGCAGCACACATGCATTTTAAAAAATTTTATTTTTGTATGGAAATCGGGATTTTTATCAATTCAGTTTTCTCAGTAAATTGTAAACAAAATCAAAACTTGTGCACCGATTACAATGAAATAAAGCTCATTTCATTCGAAATATGTTTAACTAAATGTTTTAAGACCAAAACTGTGATCTATTTCGCATTTTTATTTTTTATGCATTTTTAAAGAACCAAAAATAGATTTTTTTTTATTGTTCTTTTTTTTTCAAAACTTCAACGATATCTTTGAAACTACTGGACAAATTTAAAACCAATGTAGGCACGGCTGAAAGATAATATTGTTGAAGAGTTTTGGATTTTTCTAAATGAATATGGTGAACCGTTTTCAAGTTATTCCAATATATTTGTGGAAGCGCCTTAATTTTGGACAGAACGGTATATCGTGAAAAGTCGAGCTAATAGAAAAAACCAAGTGCAGATTTGGAGTCAGCGTCCCAAATAACCTTAAAAAGAAAATGCAGTTCTTAATCAACAAAAACCTTGTTCCCTTGTGTAATCAGTCTAGACCGACTATTCGATAACCTATACCATGCGTTTAGAGAGGGGGTCTCAGGTCCAACTAATGGGATATAGAGAGAATAAATTATCATTGTTATTATTTTGTTTTTGTCTGCAGCTACGACTAGGGGACTAGGCCGAAAAATGGACCCATCCTAACCATTTAGCAAAAACATATATAAACCCAATTCGAGAATAAATTAACCCATAAAAACAAAGTTTTTATTTTAAACTGCTTCTTTCCTTGTGCATATGGGTTCTGAATCTCTCCGTGACTGTGCGTGACTTTGCGTGACTATTTTAAAAGTAATCTTTGGTAACAAGTCTACCAACCAATAATAATATTGACGCTGCAGCGATAATGGTGGAAAAAATAATTGTGCTTGGTATGAGATTATTCATTCCTTCAAAGTACATTTCGGCTAAACCTAATCAAAAATCTTGGTTTAACCAGACTTGCAGAGATGCAGTCAGATCCAGAGAGGAAGCATTCAGACTTTGGCGTGAAAATAAAAATTCCGTCACTGAACAGCTACGCAAACAGGCGAGAAACGAATGTGCTACAGTACTAAGGCGTGAAAAGTTTCTTCACGATCAGTGTCTTCGTGCTAAAGTTCTTTCTGCTCCTCGGGGCAGCAAGAGCTTTTGGTCATTTGTTAAAAGAGTAAAGAATAATGCTAGTTCTGCAATCCCAACTCTTATAATAAATGACCAAATATTCACTGACCCGGTTGATAAGGCTAACCTTTTAGCTGAACTTTTTGCAAAAAATTAATTTTTGCCGGATAGCGATCAACCACTGCCCGAACTCGAAAGAGTATCTTGTACTATGCCTAAAATATTGTTCCGAGCACGTGCAGTTAAAAAGGTTATTTCGGATCTCAACATAAATAAGTCTCCGGGACCAGATGGTATACCAGCACTGGTGCTGAAACAGTGCTCTTCGACGCTAGCCAGTCCATTGGCCAACCTTTTTAGCCTTTCGTACCGTGCGGGAGTCTTTCCCTCTTGCTGGAAGGTTGCTAATGTCCAACCACTCCCTAAAAAGAGTGCGGCTAATAACCCTGAAAATTACCGTCCAATTGCAATGTGCTCTGCACTCTCAAAGGTGATGGAGAGCATGATCAATTTTCATCTTGTGAACTACCTAGAGGCCAACTCACTTATTAATGATCGTCAGTATGGCTTCCGTAGAAATCGTTCCACGGGAACCTGTTAGCTCTACTTTCTGAGCGCTGGAGTCGATCCATTCACAATTTTGGCGAAAGTAAAGTGGTTGCTCTAGATATTTCCAAGGCATTCGATCGTGTGTGGCACGGTGCACTGATATCTGAGCTTACTGCATTTGGAGTCGGTAATGACTTCTCTCGATTTATATCGAGTTTTCTCAGAGATCGAACAATACGTGTTGTTATTGATGGGGTCTCATCCAATGAGTTTCAGCTTAGTTCAGGGGTACCCCAAGGTTCCGTTCTTTCTCCTTCTCTTTTCCTTATCTTTCTGACCGACCTTCTTGGTCAAACTTTTAACTCTACAGCAGCATTTGTCATTCATTTTCCTTTAATTGTAGGCCAAGCCTCTTGGAGGTTGGGGGCAAAAGGCGGACAATGAATGACACACTCAATCAAGACCTGTTAACAATCTCCTAGTGGGGTAAAGCGAATAGGGTTGATTTTAATGCGCAGAAGACTCAATGTTGTATGTTGACCCATAAGGCCATGGATTCAACAACGTCATTTGTATATATGGGTGGTATAGGTATTGAGGAATCGGATACTCTTGATGTTCTAGGCATGAGAATTCAATGTGATGTTCGTTGGAACGAGCATGTTTTTCAAGTGTCGAAAGAAGCATTCAAGTGTCTTGGTTTTCAAATAGGGTGCAAAAATTACTTCACTCTTTCTGATCTCCTTAAAATCTATACCACTTACATCCGACCGTAAATGGAATACAACTCCCATATATGGGCAGGAGCTTCAAAGTCTACTTTGGAGCTACTGGACCGTGTGCAAAGGAGGGCGTTGATGCTCATCAATGACAGTAGGGTATCCAATTCTGTTGACTCTGTTCTATAGATACTACCATGGGAAATGTTCTTCTGAGATTAGCGAACTTATTCCAAGTGCCCGAGTTTCGGTTCGCTCTACCCGCTTCTCTAGTAGATCACATCCGTTTGTTGTTTATTGTCCAGTTGACCGCACAACGCATTACAGAGAGAATTCGTTTATCAGTCGAACTAGTCGTATGTGGAAAAAACTCCCCGCAGAGGTCTTTCCGGAGAGTTATAATCTAATAAAATTTAAGTCAAATATCCACAAACACTACTCACTCTTTCCTCCTTCCCATAACCTATTTTCTCCAGATCAACATAATGCACTGCATCTGTACGGGCATCCCCTGAGTGTTGGTTAATAAATAATAAAAAAAAAAAAAACTAAATTCAGATCGATCGGATGAGGAGAAGTGAGGTTTTAATCTCTCCGTGACGGTGCGTGACTATGCGTGATTATGTCAAAGTTAATCTTTTTTACAGCAAGTCTATCGAACAAGTTACAGATCGATCGGATAAGGGGAAATGGGTTTTAAATCACTCCGTGACTGTGCGTGACTATGCTTGACTGTGCGTGACTTTCTTTACAGCAAGTATATCGACCAAGTTTCAGATCGGTCGGATAAGGTAAGTGACATTTAGATCACTTCGTGACTGTGCGTGACCATGCGTGACTGTGCGTGACTACACCAAAATTAATCTGTAGTCACGACAAGACTATGGCCCAAGTTTCAGAATAATTGGATAAGGGGGAATGGGGTTGCCCCACGACAGACAAACAGACAGAGAGTATGAGTTAAAAGAAAGAGTTTAAAAATACGTGCAAATTTTTTTTTATAGATTTAAGTGAAGATAACTATGATTAAGAATAATTCCATAGCGTTTATTTTTGAACTATTGATTAATGGGTGTAATAAACACAAACAAACCATATGTGACTCAGATCTATATGATAATTTTGGGTCTTATGGCAATTTAAGACAATCTCATATGGATCATTTGTATTGCAACTAGGTCTGAACATGCAACAATTTTACAAATTTCAATGGCTTTCGTCCTAAGGCCGATATAAGTTTGTATACTAAATTATATAAAAATACATTCATTTTTGTGATCTGTAGGTTGATTACAAAGTTTATATGGAGACACAGATGGACGGACAGACGGACGGACATCGCCATCTCGACTCAGAAAGTAAGTCTGAGTGATTCTGAGTCGATTGCTATAATATAAGAGGGGTCTAGCTCAAATACTTTTGGTAGTTACAAACATCACCACAAGGTGGTATCTATAATATTAATAGGCTAGGCGATTTCTTGTGACTGATGTTTTGTTCTACCGTTTTATCCCGATTTTGACCAAACGTATATTATTTGAAAGGTATTTCTTTTTAGAAGATTTACAAATTTACAGATTTTTAAATTTATTCCTTTATTTTGAGTAAATTGCATTTAAAATTGCTACTAACACATACATAAAATTATACAATGCTATGTGTGTGTTTATTAAATTTGTTAATGTGTTTGTAATAAAAATGAGTTTGTTTGTTTTAGCATACTTTTCGGGTCTTTATTTAATCAAAAAATAAAATTTCCTAGAACTTGCGCTCGAATTTCGAGGGCTGGAATCTGTTAGTCGGGTATAAAAATTGTAATGCTGAAGTAGAAATAAATTAGAATCAATAAAATGTAAAAATAAAATGCTTTATACTGGCCAAATGAATGCGGTTTTAATTAACGACTTTACTTTTTCGCCAAACCAATCCACAAATATTCTTCAATAACTATCTTTAGGTGTTAAAAGTTTGGCTTTCGTTACCGTTGGCTTTACTTCACGTACAATAAAAGCAGGTGTAACAAGTTTATGAAGATTATACAGGTTCTTCCTTCTGGTTACTTCAACAATATATTGGCAGCTCTCTTTAGTTAAGCTTTAAATAATTTCTTCTTTTTCAGTTCCAGATTAAAAATATTTTTGTCTTCTTGGTATGTGTGTCTGTCTGTCTGTCTCTCTCTCACTCTCTCTCTCTCTCTGTCTGTCTGGTGGTTAACGTTCTTCTCGACTTGTACAACATTTGTTTTGTGCACTTAACCCACTTTAATCTCGTTGGCAGCCAAAACTGTTTGGCAATTCACGAGTTCTTGCTGTGTTTACTGTGGTTCATGATTCGGTACATTCTTTCTTTCGTTATACCGTTAGCTTGATTAAAATGTGTGGCTGCCGTTTTTTTGGTGGGCTTGTTGTTAAAAGATACACCGCCAAAAAAGAGGTGGAGGGACAATAGCCAGACAGATAGACAGACAGACAGCCACAAACAAATATAAAGATGATGTTGTTATACCTGGTTAT
>OY821517.1:26750868-26812781 GCA_963682025.1 Cordilura impudica
TTTATAGCAACATTTATAGCTCTATACGCTCTTCCCAGCTAAATTCAATAGCTTTGATGCCCTGAAAATAGCTCCGTAAATAGCCATTAACTGCAGACTCTACCTCCACATTGTGGACAAATTTTTTTTGCCAACGAGCCAATTTGGTATATAAGCTTATATCGGCCATAGCATGAAAGCTATTGAAATTGGTGAAAATCGATGCATGTTCAGACGTAGTCCCCATACAAATGACCAATATGAAATCGACTTAAATTTCCGCATCGATTCATCCATGATTACGAATCGATGCGGAAGCTCGGCTTTATTGCAGTGACACAGCGTCACGACGCTGTTTTTATTTTATTATGAACAAACACAAACAGCTTTCTCATATCTAAATTTTCGGCAAATATGCGCTGGAGGGTACGAGTACTTTTTGAAATGCCTATAATTTCAGCTAGCTCACTTGCCTTCAGCCGACGATTAACCAACACCATTTTGGGAATTTTCCTAACCGTTTCTGGCATGGCCACCTCGATTGTTCTTTCACTACGTATTCGTCTTGGCAGCTCGTACGGCCTCGTTTAAACTCCGCTACGAGGAGCAGAGATCATTTATACTAAATACTAAAGAATTGCCACTTTTCACCAAAGTATTTTTTTAACTACTAATGCCATCTTTACGTCAGATCGGAAATTTTAGATTTTCTCTTACAACTTTTAATATTAAACACCGATTTTACTCATATTTAAAGGCCAAAACACATTAACTCTGATGGAACTAATTTGAAATTAATAGACACACAGTTTAATTTTTTTAAAGTGAAATAAAGGAACGTTTGGGTGATTTATGATGCATCTAGATCGATTTTTTTTTCGAATTTTGATATTCTAATTCAAACTATTCTTCAATTCAACACACTTGATCTTTTCATTCTTAATTAAACTTCATCTTAGCATTGTGTCGAAAAATTATCTTATACGCTGCTAGAGGCGCATAGCTACATTCTAGTTCCCGAAAGAATATCAAATGTCGGTTTCAGACTCTCAAATTATTATATAATATAAATATAATATACGTGAAGGAAAATTTTTTTTATTCCTTTTTAAGCAAAATGCAGGCACGGAGGAGTGTGTAAATTGGCACAGTTGTTGTTCATAAGGAGGAGAATTGCAGAATTTTAAAATTTATGTATAATATGTGTTAAAAGTAAATTAAATAAAATGAAATCAAATATTAATAATGAACAATTTTATAAGAGCCTAATTGTGATTTGCCTAAAATTGATTAGCATAGCTTTAGGCTGTTATAAAATTATTTATTTATTATCACAAATTTTTTATATATAAAAAAAACATTGAAAGAAAAAATAAAATATCGTAGAATTTGCACTCGAATTTTGTGTGCTGGGTTATGCTAGTTATAATTATTCTGAGTCAATTAAAGGTCTGCTGTCAAACTGTTTTCAATGTTCTTAGAAAGTATTAGGAGAATTTGAAACCTGGTTGGGGAAGAAAGAAAGGTCCGCATTATGTTTTTAAGGCCAGAGAAATAGAAATCATATTGAGAAGAGGTCCCAACACATCCGGTAGAAAAGTAACCCGGTTAGCTCAGTGCTCGGACACACAAAGTCCATAAAGTTCTCGACAGGGATACTGTAAAAAATGTAGAAGCCAAAAAAAGAGGACGAAAATTTAAATCATGTTTCAAAAAAAAATATTCCTGTTGCTTAATGGGCAACAAAACGTATGTAGCGGCAGATTTTAGGCAGCTTCCGGGTCTAAATTTTACGTTGCTAATGCTTGCAGATATATTGAATATAAGTTTAGGACCTAAAACAGGCGAAATTTCAAAAAAAAAAGGTCTTGGTATGCAAGCGATATGCAGTTACGGCAAAAGAAACAAATATTTTTGGCCCGATTTGATATCCTGTTACTATGGTAAGAAAGCTGTTGAGTGGTACAAGAACAATAACTTGGGGTATGTAGCAAGGGAGGCAAATCCTGCAAACTGTCCGGAGATACTTGGCTCTTGTGAAAAGGAAGTTGAAGAGCACAAAAAATGTGTCCCAAAATATGGAAGATTATAAATGGAGATGGCCCAACTGTTCCAAAAAAGTGAGAGAAATCAGTATAAAATCCCTAACAGAAAAGCTTCAGGAAAAGGTCAATAAGTTTATCAGTACTGGGGTCAAATCACCGCATTCGATATCGAGTAAAATCAATCGAAATTCCATATTTTGATTTATTATTTAAAGAAGACGGACAAACGCTCGACCATGATTCGCTTTTCTTCTTAACCAGAGGTCATAATTCTTCAACTATGACAAAGAAAAATTATTAAGTATTTTGTTTTGGAAAATAAACAAATGATTTCGATAGAAAAATTTCGATAACGAAAGCGGTGATTTGGCCACCTGATTAAACTATAAAGGTTATCTTTTTTTGTAAGCTCTAATATAATTTCAATTAAATAAAAGAAAATCAAAATTCTAGGTTCAATTGTTTCCTGATTATTACATTTTATGCATGTTAAGATTTTTTCGATCTCACTCCTTAATGTAATTTCTTTTTTATTGCCTTTTCTTTTGATAAAAGCATTGATGGTTTTTTTTATAGAAAGAGTTAACTTCTATCTGAAAAACTCCATTATTGTTCTATTATTAGAGTTATCTTTCCATTTCTGGGTTATGCCTAAACGCATTAAATACAATTAAAATACAAATATTCGTCTATGACAATTTTAAGTTAGTTAAGTCTTTAGAAGCTTCAGAAAAACGGAAGATTTTATTTTATTTCTTTCATATCAATAGTATTTTTAATTTCAACGCTTTACTTTAATTACATTTTCTCTCGTTTTCATACAATTTTTTTTAATATAATATTTAAAAATTGACTAGATAGTTCATTAGGAAATTAAATATTGGACGAACTCTGCTGCCTAGTTGGCGCCGGCATCAAACCGGCTTTAAACCGCACGACTTTGACTCATGAAACAAATGAAACAAACACAGCGACCACAAATCTACAACAATAACAGCTATTACAGACACAAAACATAATTTAGAATTACAACAATAACAAGAAAAACATAGAAAAATCATACTTTCTTCAAGAGTTTTTTTAATTTTCATTAATATATCGGGACTTATTGAACCGATTTTGTGATTTTAAATAGCAACCATCTCAAGATGTCAATGAACAACACGGACTGACGGACATCGCTATGTTAACTCCGCTTGTTCTAAGGATCAAGAATATATATATATTATGGAGTCCAGATTTTTTTTCTTCTAATTATTACAAAGGGAAGGACAAACGTAAAAACCAGTTAAACGACAAATATACGAAAATATCAGAATGAGATCAGCTAAATGTTTAAGAAAAATAATGATAATTAAGCTTAAGCACGAAAATATTTTCTTGATACGCATATTTTAAAAATTTTGTTAACAAATTATCAATGACTAATAAATAATTTCGAAGTTGATATAATAAAATCGCATAAGTGATGAAGTTTGAACGATAATTTCAAAGAGAAATAATTTCCCTTTAGATATCATTATGAGTTCAAAATATTATTTTTTCTGAAAATTATCCATAAAATTTTATAGAATATCATTTCCGTATTTTATTTTCAACTTTGTTAATCGAATTTCTGATAATTTATTTTTATAGAATAACTAGCAGTAACCCGATGAGCTTCGCTACATCTATCGTAACGAAGTAAAAAAACTGGGAATACATTTTGTAGAAAAAGATCTTATATATTTTCGGCGATTTTTGATTTAGTCGATTTTTGATTTTTGGCAATTTTTGACTTTGGCGATTTTTTTTAGTAGCGATTCTCGGTTTTTTGGCAATTCTTGACATTTGGTATTTTCGTTATTAGCGATTCTCGGTTTTTGCGATTTTTGTTTTTTTTTTTTGCTATTTTGGATTTTGGCGATTTTTTCTTATTTTGGCGATTTTTGAATACAGCGATTTTAGAATTTTATCGATTTTTGACTTTAGCGTTTTTTGGTTTCTCTGATTTTTTATTTTGGCGATTTTTGTTATTCGGGATTTTCAGTTTTGGCGATGTACCTTTGCATGCTAGCGTACTCCATATGGCTGAATGGGAAAGCGTATCGAATGCTTTCTCAAAATCGATGAATATCAATTACAGCGGCGTCCTCCACTCAACAGATTGCTCCATTATGATCCGTAAAGTGTTGACATGGTCAATGCATGATTTGCGGGGACGGATGCCAGGCTGCTCATTGCGGAGAAGCGGATCGAATGCCTTTTATTGATAGCTTCTTATTGATGACTTGAGAGATTACCTTGTTTCCGATATTGCATTGTGACAGGTCTCCTTTTTTTTGGTATATTAATAATTAGTCCTTCCTTTAAGTTAACGCACAGTGAGTTTGTTCACCAAAGATATTTTATAACGTGGTAAATAAACTTAGCTCTTTGGAGCTTTGTTATTTTTCAGAGACACTATGGCATCCATAATTTCGCGCAGTACGTGGATATATCGTCCCTAGCACTGTGCTGAATGCAATCACATGCATAGATTGTGACCAGTGTTCGACGTGTTTGCAAACCTTTGTGTGACTAAATCTCCATTACTGGTTTTAAGCGGTTTGTTATTTCTGAGTTAGTTTTTTAGCAATTCTTTATAAATCTTTTGTTTTATGGGCTGCGGCCTCTTTGGCCAGATCATCAAACCATTTACGCTTATCTCGTCGGGCACTTCTTTTGACATTCTTGTATAACGTGAACTATATTGAGTGCAGATTTTCTTTTTCGTTACGAGTTCTAGCGGAGTTCAAGAAGCCGTTTGTGTCTCCTCTTTCGGATATGAGGTTCCAAGTTCCAAGAAAGCCATTGTTTCCTTTTTTTTTCTTTATAGCCAGCTGCGTTAATGAAAAAGGTTTTAATAGTATTCCAATTAGGATCTGTATTATTTGGAATCCTTTGAAGGGAGGCGTTGACAGAGTCTATGTAGGTGTTTTTGATTGCTGGGTTCTTCAATCTATCGACGTTATACTTTCTTTGGGCTTTATCTACTCTTCTGATTGCTGCTACTTTTAAGGGTGATGGATGATAAAACTCTGAGAATAAAACTCTTCCCCTTCAAAAAAGTTTTTTGCATTTTTTCAGATATCTTAATTCTTCTCAGCCCAACAGTCCGTTGAAATTACCATATTAGGACGATGTACCAAATACCTTTAGAAAAGTATATTTTTTCTGCCTGTATCTGAAGTATTATTAGATTTTTTAAAGCCTGTGCAATGAAATATTATTCCATTATTTTAACCATTTTTTCTTTACACACTATTTTTACTTAAAAATTTCTTTTTCTTTTAATTTCAGGAGAAATTCGCTCATCAATAGCACCACGTAAGCCAGAACGTACAGCCAGTATGCGGGAGCGTGAGGCACAATTGGAATTGGCACGTAAACGACATATGGGAGGAAACCAACAACATTCTAACAAGGAAAACGGTGATACTATCTCGATTTGCTCGTCAAATGGTGAAAATGTATCAACGGAACTACAACATTCCACAAATTCCAATAACAGCAAAAATCTAACAAAATCCACACTAAGTCCACAATTAAGTGGCACTGGCTCTTCGCGTTTAGATGGCAAACCACCAAGTGGCAGTCGTACCAGTACATTTGAACGTAAGAAAAATGAAGCAAAGCCGACCATATCAAATAAACTGGAAATATTTGAAAATATCAAGTGCACTAACGCCAATAACTTGACCAACACTGAACCGCGTCCTACCAGCTTAAAGGATTCTGTACGTAAAATTAACAGCACCATCGACAGTTATTTGAAAGATAAGCGCGAATATGAAAATATGTATGAACTCGTTAAGACACCACAATCACCACCACCGCCTCCAGCTAGATCGGCCGATGTACAGGCGGGACAACAGAGACTTATGCAAACAAGAAGAAATAATAATATACAATTGGATAATATATCAGTGGCTAGTTACACTAGAAGTGAATATGGCCCAGTCCGAAATTTTGGCCTAAACAATAGTTTGGGTAAGTAATGAAGAAAGCGTTGCTATCTCATCATTGTAATAAATAAATTAATTTATGTTCTCTATAGCAAACATTCCCCGTATGGCATCAGCTTCTTATTGTGGCAGTGAAATGGGTGATTTGGATATCTATTCACCCTACAGTTATTATGGCAGTGAGGCTGGTGGCGATTTAGCCGGCGATATTAACGATAGTGTTTGGGGTATACCATCGGTATGTTGTGTGATGGTTTTTACTAATGTGGGAGATTTTCTTGTTAATCTTGCGTTTTTCACTTCTTCTTTTTCTTGTAGGCTGGCAAAAATCGCGCCAAGACTACGAATCGTTTGCGCATGCGCAAAGGTCGTAGTGTAGTCCATAAAACCATCGAAGATAATTATTCGGCCGTTGTAAGTGCCAATCACGAAGCTTTAGCACAAGTTTTGGAGCAGGTAAGAAATATGCAAAATATCGGAGCATTTCAGAAATTCAATATAAACATGAAAATACTTGAGAGATCTCAATCATCAATACTTTACACATCTCTGTGGATCGAAAATTAAAAACTTGAAACTTTTACCTTAAAAAAAATGAAAAATGTCAGCACTAATATTTGGTGATATTTTTGTACGACCTTGTTCATAAATGGCTGCACTTTAAGTTCGAGTTTTTATGGGCAAGTTATACGGACTATATCTCCAGTTATGAACAACCATATTAATGTGAAGATAATAAAATAGACCAATTATATTGTTTTCAAATCAAATTGGTACTTTTAGTGCAATGGTCAGGATAAAATAAAAAGCAAGTAAAAAAATTATTTCGGTCTGCACCGACTATAGGATACCCAATACCTTGGATTTAGAGAGAGGGTCCAACTAATTCGATATAGAAAATAAGAAAAACCAAATTTGAGTGGCATTGTTATTCATTTTTTTGCCTGCAGTTATGAAAAACTTTATATGGGATGCTATATTTATATGGGGACTAGGTCGAAAAATGGATAAATCGTGACCGTATTTGGTAAAGCCACTTATTTTCTGCAAAAACATATGCGAACCGAATTTGAGAAAAATCGGTGAAATATTTTTGTTTTTTTTTGTAGATTTAAGTGAAGATCGGGAAGCAGCTTTATATGGGGACTATGTCAAAGAAGGGCCATACGGGCTTTATTTTTTGGATTTTTGATTAATGGGTGTAATTAGCACATGTGAACCAAATTCCACCAAAATCTATATAATAATTTGGATTTTACGACAATTTAAGTCGATCTTATAAGAGTATGGCGACTAGGTCTGAACGTACACCGATTTTCACCAATTTTCATATCCTATGGCCGATAAAAGATTATATATCACACTCCATCAAAATATATTCATATTTGCGACCTTTAGTTCGATCACAAGGTTTAAATGGACACACAGGTAGACGGACGGACAGACATACGGACGGACGGAAGGACCTTGCTAACTGATTCTCAATCGATTGGCATAATAAAAGATGGGTAAAATATTTGTGGTACTTACAACTACCAGCACAGTCTTATTATACCCTGACCACAGAGTAGTATAGGGTATAAATAGACTTTTTCTACTAAAATTTTAATTTAAAAAATGCGTCCACATGTTGTTCATCAACGCTCAAGACGTTCCAATGAACTGGTTGAAGCGGTAAGGGAGAGTTTTGCCGAGAACCCAGATAATTCGTACCTTCACCGCGCAGCATTTTAACTTCAGTGGAACCACTGTGAGGAACGGAGATCCAGGAAGTACGATCCAGGAAAACGATCATGGACCATTTTTATCGGAGAAAGCGAAATTGTCGATGAGAAACGATACCGGTGGATAACAGCTTATTGCCTCTGCCCAAAAATGCGTGAAATAGGTCTGGATGGTTACCAGTTTCACCAAGATGGTGTAACATACCACACTGCAAATCAAAGAATTCAGTTACTTTAACAAAAATTCCCTGCACGTGTTATGTCAGAAATAAAGGCGACATTGACTGGCCACCCACTCACCAGATCTGACCCGCTACTTAAAAATATCAAGTTATATCAAGTTACTTACTGATAAAAGAGATGGCGCATCCTGTATAACGTGATTGAATTTGGTTTGTGTGCTTTTTTACATTCATAAATAATCAGTCCAAAAATTGAGTGGGACTAATATTAGTCATAGTCCCCATATAAAAAAGTCTCCGATATTATATTTAACATAATGACGTACAAATAATACTGTGTCCAATTGAAAAGGTGACATTTCAATTTAAACTTCAGGGGTTTAACGATTTGTGAAAATAATGTTTCTCCAGGTTGATAGTACTGGGGTCGAATCGTCGCATTAGTTATCGAAATTTATCGATCGAATTTATTTTTTTATTTTTCAAAATATAATATTAAAAGCAATTTTACTCTGTCACAGCTAACGAGTTATGGTCCATAGTAAAAGTACAACAAGGTCTGACGAATGTCCGCCTCCTTTAAATAATAAACCGAAATATGGAATTTCCATTGATTGTACTCGATGCGACGATTTCCTGTATTTGATATCTCTGCCAAATTCCGTTTAGTAGGTACATTGATTCAGTAGGGACGCTCGTTTTTATAAACAACTAAAAGTGAATTTTGTGATTTTAATTTTCTTTGTGGAATGAAAGTTCTGCTCCAAAAAGAATAAGGATATCGTAGAAGGCCTTCGGTGATATCTACCAGTGATACAAACAGTTCCAAAAAGGCAGAGAAAACGTTAAGACGAAGAGCGAGAAAAACATCAACTGATTAGCAACATTTCAAGGAAAACAAAGATTTGGAGCTGAAAAATCGTTGATCACGATTATGGGCCACAAGGGCATCAAATGTCGGTTGTTTCCAAAAACTTTTTTTTTTTTTTTTGGAAAGAATGGAGGAAATGAAGCGCTTCATTACGGATGAGGAGACCCGGATATATGCCCTGGGCCCCGAACAATCAAGCTTATATCGTGTAAGAGTGAAGTAATTTAAGTTATTTCAAAAATCAAGGTCATCTTAACAGTATTTTTCGGTTAGGATGGTGTGGTGCATTATAAATTCCTTCAGCCAGACCAAACTGCTCGAAGCTATTCGAAAATAGAGGTTACTCTTGGCTATTGCATCACGATAATGCACCATCTCACACTGCATAGGTTCTTCGAGACCATTTCACACAAAATATATATCGTTCCAAAACCACCGATTTCGCATAAGTTCTGGCGCCGCACAGTGGGACGAATCGCCACTGTTCCACTCAGATTACTCTACACATCACATAGTTCAACTGAGCTGGGGTTTTATGTTTAAAACTTCGTCTTGAAATTGCCCAACTCCCTCTTTTGGGATTTTTAATTTTTTCTCACTTTTTTCTGATTTCTAAAAAAAAAAATATTTTTGGCGCAAAACTGGCCCTACAAGCGCAAGAATGGGCTTTTTTTTAAATTTTCAGCTGAGAATCTTCGCTGCGATAAATACTAAAAAAAGGTTTGCATAAAACTGCGGAGAAAAATTTTTAATTGCTAAATTTTTTCAGAATTTTGGCATACATTAACACAATTTTTTTAAATGTCAACAAATGTTTCCAAAAATTCTTAAAAAAATTGTGAGTATTCCATGAATGATTCTGAACACTTTTTATTCAATAAATTTTCTAAAAAAAAATCGCTTCTCCACGAAAAGTTTTGAAACATTATAGCCGTTTTCGCCGTTTTGCCGATTCGACCCACTATGCGCCGTGCAACTTCTGACTAATTTTAATCTATTGATGAGATAATTGTTGCCTTGTGTTACTAAAAATGATTGAAACATTTTGTCATTCATTACAGAACAATTGAAAATGATTCGTGCCAAGCTACAAAATTCAAGGAATGTAAAGATAAATAAATCATAACTAGCAGATTTCAGCGCTCGAAATTCTAGCGCAATTTCTAGGCAGCTTTATTTTCCAACTTAGCCAATTCACAAACCAACACTTTTACGTTTTATTGTTATTGTGAATGAAGTTAACAAACTCATTAACAAACACATTAACAAATTCAATAAAACGCACATAGCATATGTATAATTTTATGTATGTGTTAGTAGCAACTTTAAATGCAATTTACTCAAAATAAAGGAAAAAATTTAAAAATCTCTAAATCTGCAAAACGGCTAAAAAGAAATACCTTTCAAATAATATACGTTTGGTCAAAATCGGGATAAAACGGTAGAACAAAACATGGGTCACAAGAAATCGCCTAGCCTAGTAATATTATAGATGAAGCATAGAAGCTTGATACCATAATTTTAATGGTAAAACAATAGTCATAGACCCGGATATGGTTTTAAAGATACTTTCTTCAAATTAAAGCTAGCTTTCACAAATAAAGCCAATTATCTATTTTTTTTTTTTTTTTTAATTACTTACATGAGAATTAAAATTATTATATTTTATAGGGCCACTTACCTGTAAAAAAAAAGAAAATAAGAAAAAATTATAAAAAGCATAAAACAATTCATCGAATGAAATAATAAAAGAAATAGAAAGAATAGATTAGACAGTTATGAATATTGATGTCAACAATTAAAAAAGGATATCCACTCCAATAATCATCGTTCGATTAGCTGAATTTGAATGACAAATAGCGAATAGTTGGAATAAATTTATAAATATTTTGTAAACGTTAGTTATTTTATTTGTTTTATTATTAAAAATAAAAAAAAAGTTATATAATTAGTACATATAATTAATTCATTACACTATGGAATATTTTCGGGATTGTTGTCTGGAGGACGGGAAGGGGGGGGGTGAGAAATTCCTAGTCAGAACGGAAGTACTACGCCAGTATATTAAAAACCTTCAAAGGGCTTGGAGGTCTCAGGCCAAATTGTAGCTAGGACTTAAATAAATAATTTTTATTAATTTATATTAATTTATACTAGTAAAGTCCAGCACTCGAAATTCAAGTGCAAATTCTAGGAAATATGTTTTCATTAAATTTTTGTCTTCCAATCTTTTTTGATCTATATATATAAAAAAATTATGAATATTTAAATGAGCCTAAAGAGCTTGATCCACTGAGTGTTCTTAGACGTGTCAACAGCCTACGTTAATTAGAACTCTAGTTATAGGGGTTTATGTGAAGGAAAGTATTGAAAAAATCTTGAAAAAGTTGAATGTGAAGTTGATTCTGCGCGCATAATTTTCCTCAAACTCAACGAATTAAAGCAGTTAATAGCTCAAAAAAAAATAGCTTGATCCACTGAGTGTTCTGAGAGTGAAACGGTCAAGATCCATTCATAAGAAGAGGAGCTATGAGAATTTGAATTGCTTGAGTGAATGTGTCCCATAAGAGATGTACAGGGAAGAATGGCGTTTGGGTGTAACTTGAGTAAGGTGGGAGTTGAGTAAATTTTAATGATTGATGACATATCTGTGTCTAAATACCCTTCATTAAAAAAAATGAAGGAAATCGGCCAGATAGAACGGCCAGACGGACTGACTTTAGCTTTCATAAATTTTTTTAATATATAAGATTTATATCTAAAGCGGAGAACGTACGTACTGACCAACAGATAGGCAAAAAAAATACCCGATTTAAATGATTTCGGATTAACGAAGAACATCGCAAAAGAACTTGTGCATGTAGAATCTTCATTAGAACTCTCGTTTCGCCACACACCCATTATTGTTACTATATCGAACCCCCAAAAAATTGTGTCCCCATCTAGTGATGGCCGCTTTCAAGTAATATTGATTGGCTGAAATACAAAAAGTTTCTTAGTAACCATTGCACGGAAAGCTTTCCGCTAAAAACACCAGATGATATTGACCTCTCGATTGTTAACTTCGAACAAAATCTCAACTTAGCTACTCCACTTGCTACTAAACCCCCTCGTCACACCAGGCCATATAGAACTTCTTCTGTAGATGTTGAAAGGCTATTAGGTGAAATAAGGAGAAAGCAACAATAGAAAGAATGAGAAAGCGAGAATGCTACGGAAACTTCTTGAAACACAAAGAAACGCTAAATTGAAAAGATATCTCGAAAATGTGGATCCAACAGAAAAAACTGACTACTGTTTGTGGCGCGCTACAAAAAATTTTAAAAGACCTGTTCTATGCAAGCCTCCTATAAGAACTGATAGTGGAGGATAGACTAGAAATGAGCGAGAAAAAGGAGATCTGTTTGTGGAACATCTAAAGAAAGTTTCTACTCCGAATACAACCACTAGTTCTATTGATGAGTTGCCATCTGTTACTCCACAGCATGGAGCAATGTCCCTTCGTTTTGAGATTCGAGAGGTCGAAAAGGCTATTGTTGATTGAAACCCCAAAAAAGTATCGGGAATCGATGGGATCAGTAATAAAATGCTTTTGGAGTTACCCCGAATAGCATTAAGAATAATTTTGTTTATTTTTAATGCTATAATACGCCTTGAAAATTTTCCCCCAGATTGGATAGTTTCACTTGTTACCATGATACCTAAACCAGGTAAAGATCACATAAAGGTCGATTCGTATAGAACAATAAGTTTATTGTCGAACTTGTCAAAATTATTCGAGAGAATTTTGGTAAACAAACTTACAATATCCGTAGATCAAAATAATGTCCTTCCAGCACATCAATTTGGTTTCAGACGAAAACACAGCATCAGTGAGCTTTTGAACAGAAAAAGTACTGCTCTGCACTTTTTATAGACGTCGCGCAAGCCTTCGACCGAGTTTAGCACGAGGAATTCCTCTATAAAGTTAAATGGAGAGCTATATAATTAATAGAAAATTCTCTATAAAAGAGAAAAACTTTGTGAGCACTCCACAGACAATTCGTGCTGGTGCACCACAAGGTAGTATCTTGGACCCGCTTTTGTAAATCCTTTGCATATCAGACATGCCAACAAATGAAAATACACTAACGTCGACTTTTGCGGATGATACTGCAATTTTGGGCGTACACGAAAACCCCTCAACAGCATTTCTTATTTTACAGAGCCATATTGAACAGCTAGAAGATTGGCTAGATATGTGGAAGATTAAAGTAAATGAAAAAAAGTGTATCCACGTAACTTTTAACGTAAGAATGGAGACTTGCCCTCAAATTCGAATTAGGAACCAACCTATACTTCAACATTCCTCTGTTAAATATCTCAGACTACAACTTGATATCCCTCCTACCTGGAAAAACCATATAGATGCTAAATTAACTCTAATAAAATTGAAATTAGTCCAATTCACATGGCTAATTGGCAGGAATTCGAAATTAAGTCTCGATTGTAAGACAGAAAGAATACAAAGATGCCAAAACAAGATTTTGAGAATGATCACAGGCGCACCATGGTACGTGAGAAACTCACATTTGCACAGAGACTCAAATGTTTCTCTAGTTAAATGCGAATTCACTAGATATAGTACAAACTATTTGGAAAAGCTAGAATCTCACCCGAATGCTCTAACATGTAACTTAATCAACAATCGTATCCACCAACGCTTAAGAAGGAGGGAGACTACTGATCTCATTGCATGAAAAATGGATTGATATACCGGGTGATCCAAGTAGAGATACTTTTTTCAATAGCCTTTTTTTGACATTTCACGTGTGAGTCGTGTCATGCTGTCATGCTATTTTTGTTTAGTATTATTTGGCATTTCATCATGGAAAGACTTACGCCTGAACAATGTTTACAAATCGTTCAACTTTATTACAAAAGTTCACGTTCTGTGAAGAATGTGTTTCGTGCACTTCGCTCAGCTTATGGTCAACATAATCGGCCTACTGAGCGTACTATTCGCAATACCATCAACCATTTTGAGACCCAGCATTCATTATTGGATAATATTCGACCGAATAGACCACGTCCAGCACGCAGCCGGTGGAATCATCGGTCCATATTTCTTCAAAAAAATAATGCCGGTGAGAATGTAGCCGTCAATGGCGACCGTTATCGTGCCATGATAACCGGCTATTTGATGCCTGAAATTGAAGCTCGTGATCTCGGCGACATTTGGTTTCAACAAGACGGCGTCACTTCCCACACAGCGCACCAATCAATGGTGAGCAGATAATGTCACGTTTTGGGCCGGTCGATTAGCCATCAAGATCGTGTGATAGCACACCGTTAGACTTTTTCCTGTGGGGATATGTGAAGTCTAAAGTTTATGCGGACAATCCCGCTTCGATTCAGGCTTTGGAGCAAAACATCACGCGTGTCATTCGCCAGTTACCAGTCGAAATGCTCGAACGAGTCATCGAAAATTGGACTCAACGGATGGACCATCGGAGACGTAGCCGCGGCCAAAATTTGATAGACATAATCTTCAAAAAAAAGAATGTTCTTTCAAATGATAATAAACATTCCTCGTTAAATTTAAACTTTCTGTGTTTTTTTTTTTTTTTTCTTAAACAAGTAGGCAACCTCGAAATTGATCACCCTTTACAAACAATTTTTTATCATTAGATTACATATCTATATAGAATAAATGAAAATTTGCCTGGCACTGGCTGAATTTAATTATTAAGTTTTAGTTTTAAGATTTAAACCTATGTAAAGATTCAATAAATAAAGATGCATTAAAAAAAAATTATCGATGTAAAAAATAAAATAAAAAATACTGATGTATCTTTGCGTCTGCGGAAAATTTCCCGAAAACAATTTCCCGAAAACAATTTCCCAAATACAATTGCCCGAAAACAATTGCCCGAAAAAACAATTCCCCGAAAAAACAATTCCCCGACAACAATTCCCCGAAAAAACAATTCCCCGACAACAATTTCCCGAAATTACAATTTCCCGAAAACAATTTCCCGAAATTACGATTTCTCGAAAAAAAACTTTCCCGAAATTACAATTTCCCTATTTTTAGTTTACAACTTCCCATATATTCTTGATTTCCCCCATAAAAAAAACTTGCTGAATACGATTTCTTGAAAAAACAATTTCCCGAGTATACGATTTCTCGAAAAAAACAATTCCCCCACCCCGCACCGCGCCCTTCCTCTTCCACTCTGCCTCGTCATCCGGACCTATTTATTGGAGTGTCATACGCTTATTTTTTCATTGTGACTTTGAACACTTAGGTATTCAGACTTCCCGACGGATAACGCTCACTCCATCACATCCTGCTCATGCAGTTGCTGCTACGGAATCGCTACCATCTTGCATAGCGAAGTTTTTTAGTTATTTGGGTTGTAATACTCAGTTACTATGCCACTCGAATTCCTGGATAGCGAAAAAGTTAAACCGAGGTTGCTTTTGAATGGTTTCTTGTATCATGACGACGGTCAGTCCGTTGATAGCGTTTATTGGCGTTGTATCCTTTATCGAGGAAAACATTGTACCGGTAGGGTCATAACAACGATACTGTAAAAAAAGAGTGAAGACACAATCACAGTGCCGAAGCGGTTTTCGTTGCTAAAGAAAAAATCGTTAATGAGCTGAAAGATCTTGCCCGGACCACTACATCCAGTGGTCATGAGCTGATTGCTCGCGCTTCGGCCGGAATTTCTGATGGTATTGTTTCGGAAATGCCATCAACAAGCTCTTTAAAGAAATAGTAATTTCGGGAAATTGTAGTTTCGGGAAATTGTAATTTAGGGAAATTGTAATTTTGGGGAAATTGCTGTTTCGGGAAATTGTGTTCGTGAAATTGTAATTTCGGGAAATTGTTTTCGGGAAATTGTTTTCGGGAAATTTTCCGCAAATCGTATCTTTGATGTAATATTAAAACTCAACTCAACTCTACTAATAAATAATAATCATACGCCCTGAAGGAGAAAATGAAAATTTCTGAAGATTTCATTCGATAAAATTAGTCCAAATTGAATTAGTCCTTCAGTCATAGCTTAAAACATTAAGATAAGGAATAAATATAAAAAGTCATAAAAAAAAACTATGGTCTGAGAACGGCAAACCCTTTGTAGCTTTTACTATACTGGCCTAGTACTTTCACTCTGACTAGGAATTTGTCACCCCCCAGAATGACTCTTGCACTATTAAATTATTATAAAAAAACAAAATACACAAATATTTCTTCTTTTATTTTCATTGCAGTTACAACAAACACCCATTATACCACCCGCTTTACGACCCCTAGCTAATGCCATTAATTTGCGTTTTGAAGATTTCACCATACTGGAAGGAGCACAAGCATTTGTAGTGGGTAAAAAAGCATTCCATTCAGCTATATGGACAACAGCAGCCGTAACACTGGCCCTCTCAGCCGATTGCAATCAATTAGCAGGAGTGGGCGGTGAACTCAATCAAATGTCGGGTGGAGCTTCGGGTGTCTTAAATCCCATAACAGAATTTTGTGACGTAGTACCCAGTTATCATTTGCCATTAATACCGACCACAGAAGTAACATTATTACAGGCCACCATATCGGTATTGCCACGTTTACAATTGGAAACTTTGCAATCTATAGGCGCCATTCTAAAGGGAAAATCTCAAGTTTTAGATAAAAGTAATTTCAATTTCCGAGGATCAATACCAAACTTGACCGTATTAAAGGATGCGGTAGGGGCAAATAATTTGAGAAATGGTTTGTCGGTACAAAATCTAAGCACACTTAATGAGGAGTCAGGTGATAAATCTATGGGTTTAATGGATCCAGACGCAGGCCCATCAAATCCTTCAAATGGTATACCTGCATTTGATGATGTGATGACCAGAGAAGTGGCCTTTATTATGTTGCAACTAATAAATGGTATGAAAAATTTACAAGTCAAGGCCGTCGAGGAAATGCCCTTAAGTCTGTCCAATGTGGTGCTATCCAAGGAATTCGATAATAAAGATGCTCAGGCCAGACTATGTGTCTTGCAAGGGTAAGTTTCTCTTTGGGGGTTGGGGGCAAAACTGATTTGGAAATTTAAATTAATTTTTTCTGTGATTAATCTTATTTATCCAGCAACAACAACGATGAAGATGAACCCTTAGGTACTTTATGCAAATGTGCTCATATTGCTTTAACCGAAATGTTGCCCTCTACCAAAATGACACCCATTTTGTCTGATATTTTACTACAAGAACGATCCGAATCTCTTTCAAAATCGAAAGCTGTTTTGGAATTTATATTATGGGGTCCTTCGGATGTAGCCCTAACGGGCACCATTAAAGAACGTGAAACTGCTCTACAACGATGGTTGGACTTAGAACGTGCCACCGTTCTGCATGGACTCGTAAGAACCCGTGTCGAACTAACGGTTTACGATGAATGTCATTTAATGTTTTTAGTACGTTCTTCAGCCAAAATGATGAACGATGCTGCTAAATTTATTAACAATTATCAAGAGCAACATATGAATAATAATCAACAGGATTAATTTAAATAATTATTTAGTTTTCAAATTTAAAAAAAAAAAATATTGTTTTTATTATTTTTATTTTTCTGTTCGCTTAAAGGCATTTTATCAATAATTTATTTATAAATACGAATGTTCTATATTTTTTATTATTTTTTATCTTTCTTATTTAAGTGTGTGCCAAATTTTCTAAATTTTTTTGCT
This sequence comes from Cordilura impudica, assembly GCA_963682025.1. Lineage (NCBI taxonomy): Eukaryota > Metazoa > Arthropoda > Insecta > Diptera > Scathophagidae > Cordilura > Cordilura impudica. The sequence goes on from OY821517.1 coordinate 26,768,373, forward strand.
CAATTTTTATTTTATTTTTTTTTTTTTTGTTTTTTTATTATTATTCTATTCTTCTGTCTAGTTATTAAGTTTAAATAAATTAAAAAATATTTATATATATATTTTTGTTGTTTTGAAAGGAACAAAAAAAAATCAATTATTAAATATTTGATTATTATTTTTATACATAAAAGTATGTGTCTTTATTAATATTATTGTTTATATTTATGAATATTCGAATTAATATAAAATCTAAAAATATATTTATATATTTTATTGGTGTTTGCGAACAAAAAAAAAAATCGAATTGTTGTACTACAACATAATTATTTAGTAATAAAAATATATTTATATCTTACATTATATAATTTAAAAAAATATGTTTGTTTTATTATCAAGAGAACAGTTTCAATTAGTGGGCTTCCAAATTTCATTAGTGAGCTCATAATTGTTTAAGAGTTAAAAATAAAACGTGAAATTAGATGAATTCTTTTTTATACCCTCTACCACTATGTCGCACAGTGGACCATTTGACGAGAAGGCGGTCAAAAATCTATAACTTTTGATTGGAATTGGAATTTGAATTTTGATATGCGATTTTTTTTGTTTGGCAGGTGAGACTTTAGCCTTTAAGTTTTGCTACAAAACGTAATTCTCGACCGAAAATAAAAAAATTTACGGAGGGTTTAAAATACATTTTCATTTGTAGTTGAATTTTAGTACAAAAGTGAAGTGTTAAAAGGTAAAAAAAGGTTTTTTTTTTTAATATATCTTATTTTTTCAGTTAATTTTACCACTAATACTTTTTAACAATTTTTTAAGTTAATTTTTTAGAAAATGCCAAACTTTGGCCCCCGTAAACTTTAAAGTCCTAATGTGCACAAGGGCCAAAGGTTGTTTTTTTTTTTTTTTTTTTAAAGATCCCGAGTTAAAATATAATTTATTAAGCAGCGAACGTAAAAGTTACCTTATAATTGGTTCAAGATAGAGAAGTTTCAATGAAAAACTCGTATGTTTTTGCTTTAGTTAAATTTTTTTTTTATTGTCTTTTTAAATATTTCTATATCAATTTTTATGGTAAATTTATGAAATATAACAATTTTTATTGTAAATTTACAAAATATATAAATTTTTAAATCAAGAAAATTTTTTAACTATATAAAGAAAGTGTAACTTATTGTTAGTGTAATGAAAAAGTACTTTAAATCAACCAATTTTAGTAAAAATTTCTTCTAGATAGCCTTGATTTTCATCTTCTAGAAGTTTTTTAGCTTCTTCTAATTCAATAGAGGTAGTTTTCCATTTTTGACGAAAGTTGGACATATATGGATCTGAAGTGCACAACAAAATAATGATAAGGTCTTCATTAGTACAAAATCTGGACATTTTTCTTGTGTTGTGCTCGTGAAAGAATCTGTAGTCTTTGTTCCTTTTTTCCTGCGCTTCTTCAGATAGATCTCCTACTGGTAGCATATTGTTTTGAATTATTTGTTCCCCATGGTACAAAATCTTATGAACTGTGGATGGCATATATCTCCAAGAGTATTTTTCATTATAAAGTATAGCTGTTTTATTGGCGTACTCTCAAAATTTTTTTGCATTTATCTTTCTGCTGCATGTAATATGATTTTGAATCGTCTTATTAATTCATGATCTACACCTGTGATAGATGCTGCAGTTTCCAGATCGGAAAAAAATCTCCTTGCAGTATTTCCATCATTTGTGTTTCCTTCCCCTTGTTTTGGTTGGTCGATTACGAGGCCTAGCTGCAGATATTTTTTTTGCTTTCTTTTTTCTTCATTTGCTTTGTTTTTTCTCACTGTTTCGCCTAACGGACCAAATTCCAAATAATAACCCGATTTAAGAATATGCTCCATGAAACGTATTCTAGCATGAAGAGGGGACATTCCAAAATTCGTAGTCTTCCTTAAAACTATCGTCTTCTAGTGGGGGTTGGCTTAATTGACTTGATGTCTTTTGGCATATAATGCAGCTTGACGTTGACTTTGTTCCAGTTAAAGCTTGTGCAACTTTTCCAACAATCATTGTGAGATACACTTCAAAATGTACTTCAATGTCTTGGTCATCAAATTTAAATATTACTGGTTGAAGTTCCTTAATTTGATCTTTTATTTTTTGAACTCCTTCAGTTATGACATCTTTGGTTTCCTTTTTGAATGCAAATTTTATTGGTCTGCAATACTTTGTTGATGAAGGAATTTCATTTTTCCATATATCAATTTCTGTTGCTCTACTAGTTGACGGCTCTAAGACGCTATACCTTTTTGTTAAGCGCAATGGAACAAAAGATACCATAAATAAATTAGCATCTGATGAATTTTCGGCATTAAATTGCTTGTATTGTTTCTGACCAGAGGATCCATCACATCCCCATTTAGAAATTAAAGTAATGCTGCCATTACCAATTTTTTTTTTAAATGATCAGTATGAAGCGTATTTAGCAATCGTTTTGCAGTATGTTCAAGGAGATCTTGCAATTTTATTTCTGCTGATGTTGAAGTGACACCAATAGCAGATTGGCAGAAACTAAGTTTTGATACTCTGGAAAAATCCCACAATTCTTTTCATTGGTTCGCTTCCGCAATTCCTTATATTGATTTTTGGTCAATTTCAAATCCAAAAATAGGGCGAACGCTTCTCCCGGCGTAAATTTCTTATCTTCAATTGGTGTAGGAATGCTTTTCAAAATCCTCTTTGTGCGCCTTGGGCTCGCTTCTACCAATTTTTCAATTATTTCAATTTTATTTTTTTATTTTGGGTTGGTTGAATTTGGTGCAAAAATGAATCCTTAATAATTCTTTGCGCCTTCGAGATCTTTCACTACATCCGTCAATTGCTTTTGCTGGTCGACGCTTTTTTCTACTTTCGTTGGCAGTTGTAGATGCACTCTCAAAAATAAGTTCCTTTATTAACCAGTCTTGGTAACGTTGTACATCTTTGACTTGCTATGAGAGCATTCAATGTACCGTCTTTTCAAATTCGATGCAAAATTAGTAATTTTTCCTTTGTACATTTCAATGTCTTTCTCGGTTACAATTATTAAAGAAGTCGTTGCTCACTATGTGCAAAATTACATCGTCTACATCATTTCGTTGAAAATAAATATCTGCCAGATCTCTGTAACAGTACTTAGCCATTGCACAAATTGTAATGAATAATAATTGTGGAAACATTATTATAAATACTCTTTCTTGTAATTATGTAAAATAAAAATTTTTATCTTTTATTACCACTTTTAGAAGCATACAAAACCCACACCCTAACCCCTTTTAAAAGGTGAAGCATACCTGCTCATATCTTAAAGGGCTATGTCGCAATAGTTTTTTTTTTACCATTTACCTGTTATTTAAATTGTTTCCCATTTTGTCAGGTATTTAAACTATATAACTCTAATTCAGACTATTAATGTTTTTGAAAGATACCTATGTAAATGTACCTGTAACAATTAAGCGCATTATATCTCAACCCTTTTTTGTAAGTACATAACAACTCCTGACAACTCTACCGACACGCAAAAAAATACACCGCGGAGCACCGGTACGACCAACTTTTGTATTCATAACACTCAGCCGGACGGACTGACATTGTTTAATCGACTCAGAAAGTGTTTTTGAGTCGATCCGTATAATAAAAGATGGATAAAGGTCCAAAATTTTTGGCAGTTACAAACATCACCTCAAACTTAATATTTCCTAACCACATAGTGGACAACTTTTTTTGTATTCATAAATTTTGCAGAAAATATCTAACATTGGGACAGAAAAATTGTTCTGGTGCACACGGGCGGAAACTGGCGGGTGTATAATGGGGTATAGGAGTATAGGGGAGGGTTTGTACTATAGAAGAGTGCAAGATTTTTTCTGACTGCTTTTGACTGGCAGGAGTTATGCTCTAATTAGTAGGAGATTTTCAGAAAATTTGGACCTTTTTTAAAAATATTTTTTTTTAAAATTTTGGAACGACTCAGTGAATTTACATTTTTAATATTAATAGTATGGAAGTCACAAAATTATACAAAATTTATTTCACTTCAAAATCTTTTAAATCAAACAAGTAAGAAAATTATAGTCGGTCTAGACCGACTATACGATACCCTATACCATGCGTTTAGAAACCCTATCTCTTAGGCCCAACTAACTGGACATAGAAAATAAGCATAAACCAAATTTGAGTGGGATTTTTATTAATTTTTTTGGCTGCAGATATAAAAAAGTTCATATCGGATGCTATATCTATAAAGGGGCTAGGTCCAAAAATGGACCGATCCTGATCATATTTGGTAAAGTCTCTTGTATTTTGCAAAAATATGTACAAACAAAATTTGAGAAGAATCAGTGCAATATTTTTGTTTTTTAATAGATTTAACTGAAGATCGGGAAGCAGGTCTATATGGGGTCAAAGGGATCATTTTTGAACTACTCATTAGTGGATGTAATGAACGCATACAAACCCAATTTGAGTAAGATCTATATGACAATTTGGATCTTATGACAATTTATATCGATTTCATATGGGTAATTTGTATGGGGGCTAGGTCTGAACATGGACCGATTCTCACCAATTTCAATAGCGTTCATCCCATTGCCGACAAAAGCTTATATACCAAATTTCATCAAAATATATTCATATTTGCGACCTGCAGTTTGATTACAAGCTTTACATGGACACACAGACGGACGGACGGACGGACGGACGGACGGACGGACGGACATTGTTAAATCAACTCAGAAAGTGATTCTGATTCGATCGGTATAATTAAAGATGGGTCTAGGTCAAATATTTTTGGTTGTTACAAACAGCAGCACAAAGTCATTATACCCAAACCACATAGTGGTATAGGGTATAAAAAGTTACAGTCATTCAAAAATAAAAATTTACAAAGAAATTTTTAATTTTAGCAAAATACTGAGAAAGCTCATTTTCGAAGACCCTGTTCGCTGTGCTATAGTTGAGATAGAGTCGCAATTTTTTGGCTCCCGAGGTTTACAAGTATTTACTTTCAAATGAATAACATAACTTTAAAATCGGTAACGAAAAAAAAATGATTTTTGGCCGCCTTCTCAAAATATGGTCCACTGTGCGTCGTCAGGGTATAATGAATTTGTGTTGATGTTTGTAACTAGCAGAAATACTTGACCTAGACCAATTTGGTATATGTGACTCTGCTTAAGGGGGGTAAGGTTTTAAAAGTTTAAAAAATCATAGTTTTATAATTCTTTTTTGAAGATATCAATATTGTTGGATTATTTATTTCATATGCACGTTATAGCATAACATTTCAATTAAAATTCTTAATATATAAGTCCGTGACAGCGAATCTCCGGAGGCGTTTTTGTTTTGCGGTGAACATCATAACTCGTTACCGGATCATGTGAAATAAAAAAATGGAAATGCGTCTAAAAGGTGACATGTTTGCCGAGTTAATCACAAAGAGTTTTTTAATTTTTATTTTTGGCAGCATTTTGAAGTGAAAAACATGATTTTTGCTATAAAATTTCGGGAATTTGTTGTTAAAAAATATGGAAGAAAATGGAAAATAAATAAAAACTCTCCGTAGTGTGCAAATTTTCAAAAGAATCAGCAAGTAGATTTTGAGTTATAATGTTCACGGACTTCGAACATTTATTTGCGAGAAAATCGATTTAAAGTTTTTTATAGATATACCTTATAAGGCTGGTCGCTGGAAATGCTGTATCTTCTTAAGTTTTGCTCCGATTTTGACACAACACTCTCGACATGTTGTACATTCAGAAAGAGAAATGCAAAAAAAAAAATCATGTGAGTCCGATCACAAGGGAGATGTGTAAACATCTAATAATTAAAGAAAACATCAACATCATATTTTCCAGTGCATAAAAAATAAGTCGATTATGCTGTTTTCTGAAATTCAATTGATGTTTTCTGAAATGCAATCGATGTTTTCTGAAATTCAATTGATGTTTTCTGATACACAATTAATGTTTTCAGCAATTCAAATGATGCTTTTTGAAATTCTATTGACGTTTTCTGAAATACAATTAATGTTCTCAGCAATTCAAATAATGCTTTTTGAAATTCAATTGATGTTTTCTGAAATTCTATTTATGTTTTCTGAAATTCAAATGATGTTTTCTGAAATTCTATTGATGTTTTCTGAAATTTAATTGATGTTTTCTGAAACTCGAATGATGTTTTTTGAAATTATATTGATGTTTTCTGAAATTCTATTTATGTTTTCTGAAATTCAAATTATGTTTTCTGAAACTCGAATGATGTTTTCTGAAATTCTATTTATGTTTTCTGAAATTCTATTGATGTTTTCTGAAATTCAATTGATGTTTTCTGATACACAATTAATGTTTTCAGCAATTCAAATGATGCTTTTTGAAATTCTATTGACGTTTTCTGAAATACAATTAATGTTCTCAGCAATTCAAATAATGCTTTTTGAAATTCAATTGATGTTTTCTGAAATTCTATTTATGTTTTCTGAAATTCAAATGATGTTTTCTGAAATACAATTGCTGTTTTCTGAAATACAATTGATGTTTTCTGAAATTCTATTGATGTTTTCTGAAATTTAATTGATGTTTTCTGAAACTCGAATGATGTTTTTTGAAATTATATTGATGTTTTCTGAAATTCTATTTATGTTTTCTGAAATTCAAATTATGTTTTCTGAAACTCGAATGATGTTTTCTGAAATTCTATTTATGTTTTCTGAAATTCTATTGATGTTTTCTGAAATTCAATTGATGTTTTCTGATACACAATTAATGTTTTCAGCAATTCAAATGATGCTTTTTGAAATTCTATTGACGTTTTCTGAAATACAATTAATGTTCTCAGCAATTCAAATAATGCTTTTTGAAATTCAATTGATGTTTTCTGAAATTCTATTTATGTTTTCTGAAATTCAAATGATGTTTTCTGAAATACAATTGCTGTTTTCTGAAATACAATTGATGTTTTCTGAAATTCTATTGATGTTTTCTGAAATTTAATTGATGTTTTCTGAAACTCGAATGATGTTTTTTGAAATTATATTGATGTTTTCTGAAATTCTATTTATGTTTTCTGAAATTCAAATTATGTTTTCTGAAACTCGAATGATGTTTTCTGAAATTCTATTTATGTTTTCTGAAATTCTATTGATGTTTTCTGAAATTCAATTGATGTTTTCTGAAACTCGAATGATGTTTTCTGAAATTCTATTTATGTTTTCTGAAATGATGTTTTCTGAAATTCTATTTATGTTTTCTGAAATTCAATTGATGTTTTCTGAAATTTTATAGATGTTTTCTGAAATTCTATTTATGTTTTCTGCATTCAAATTATGTTTTCTGAAATTATATTGATGGTTTCTGAAATACAATTGATCGAATGATGTTTTCTGAAATTATATTGATGTTTTCTGAAATTCAATTTATGTTTTCTGAAATTCAAATGATGTTTTCTGAAATTATATTGATGGTTTCTGAAATACAATTGATGTTTTCTGAAATTCTATTGATGCTTTCTGAAATTCAATTGATGTTTTCTGAAACTCGAATGATGTTTTCTGAAATTATATTGATGTTTTCTGAAATTCTATTTATGTTTTTTGAAATTCAAATGATGTTTTCTGAAATTATATTGATGGTTTCTGAAATACAATTGATGTTTTCTGAAATTCTATTGATGTTTTCTGAAATTCAATTGATGCTTTCTGAAACTCAAATGATGTTTTCTGAAATTATATTGATGTTTTCTGAAATTCTGTTTATGTTTTCTGAAATTCAAGTGATGTTTTCTGAAATTCTATTGATGTTTTCTGAAATTCAATTGATGTTTTCTGAAATTATATTGATGGTTTCTGAAATACAATTGATGTTTTCTGAAATACAATTGATGTTTTTTGAAAGACAATTGGAAAATGTTTAGAAAAGAACATATCATAATTTTTTCACAAATATAATCAGATAAAGTCACACCGATTTACACTTCAGCTCACACCGATGTGTTACGCTGTTTTTGCGATTGTATTGTGAAATACAAATTTACCCCCCTGCGCGTATAGATGTTTACACATCAAAAATATTCAAAGGCTAGAATTCTTATTAAATGATGAACTCATCTATAATATTAATAGGCTATGCGATTTTTTGTGACCGATGTTTTCTTCCACCGTTTTAGCTCGATTTTGATCAAACTATATTATTTGAAAGGTATTTCTTTTTAGCCGTTTTGCAGATTTACAGATTTTTAAATTTTTTCCTTTATTTTGAGTAAATTGCATTTATATTTGCTACTAACACATACATAAAATTATACAATGCTATGTGTGTGTTTATTAAATTTGTTAATGTGTTTGTAATAAAAATGAGTTTGTTTTTTTTTTTGTGTTGATTTGTGAATTGGCTTTAATTGATTAGCATACCTTTAGGGTCTTCATTTAATGAAAAAATAAAATTTCCTAGAATTTGCATTCGAATTTCGAGGGCTGGAATCTGCTTGTTTAAATTATTAGAAGAAATCTAAACTATTCAATTTTCTATATGAAGAAAAAATAGTTTTTAAATAAAACACAATATAATCATATAGGCATAATTAATTTTTGCAAACATTAACCAGAATCTAAAATATTATAAAAAAAATTTAATTTAAATTTACGAATTGTTCTATACTATTTTCAGCAGTTCACTTCATTTGAAAGCTCTGGTATCCCTGGTTTAACAATCTGGCTACAAAGTTAACATCTGTTTTATTTTTTGAAGTTGGCAACTCGAAATCAGATGTTTGTATAAATTTGTATGATTTTGTGAGATTTGTGAGATTTTTTGAGTGGTAGCAAGCGATAGTTATTGTGTTTATTAATTAAATATAAAAATAATAAAAGTGAAATTTATTAAAATAGAATGTTACAAACAATAAAAAAAAGTCTTAAAAACACGAGTTACTTAGGTTTGTCTCTCCTACCACAATTCCAATTTCGAATGCATTGGGTAATTGCCCATGAACAGTTTCTCCTGAAAATATTTTTTCACCAATACAATCATAAGTCACACAGCGTTATCTCCTTCAGCTCACACCGATATAAGTTACGCTGTTTTTGTGATTGTATTGTGAAATAGAAATTTACCCCCCTGCGCGTATAGATGTATACACATCAAAAGGTTTTAAGGTTACGTATAACGCCCAACGCACTCTAAATACTCCTCCACAATTCCCATATAAGAATCCTGTAGAAAATTTGGGGGATGTGCTGGATAAACGTATCATCATGATATTTCACAAAAGGACAGCTAAAAGAAATTATTAAATTACACTAGCCAACAAGGTTTTGGAGTGGAACAACCAAATATCTCTGCTAGGGTATTTTGGTGGGCTGAATTCGAATCTGTAATTATTTTATCTCTATCACGTCAGGCTTTCGAGATAAAAAAAAAAATGCTTTTATTCGTTTTTTTGTATAAAAAATCAATAGTTTATTTAAAAATCAATGAATTTCAAAAGTGATTTTGTTGGTTCGGTTTCACGTATTAGAGTCCAGCAAAAGTCTCCCAGCATGTTTTTGTCCCAAAATCCTTGATAATTTCTTTCAATTTTCATTAAATCTTGGTGAGCACGCTCCCCTTGTTCGTTGCTCACCGCACCTAGGTTTTGTGGAAAAAAATCTAAATGCGAATGAAGAAAATGCATTTTGAGTGACATTCGTGCACCTAATTCGTAAAAATTTTTCGTTAATTCACCAACAATTTGTCTGTTATTTTCACTCTTATTGTTCCCAAGAAAACTGTCCACTATGCTCTTGAAAGATTTCCAGGCTGCATATTCTTTCTCCAATAAACATTGTGAAAAATTTTCATCATTCTATAGCTTTGTGATCTGAGGCCCTTCGTTTAGCATATGAAATTTTAGGAAAAACCGCTAACAAATATTTTAATGCTACACCATCTTTGTCCAGAGCCTTGACAAAGTTCTTAAAAGGCCCAATTTTATGTGCAGCTTTTTAACGATGCCAAATATATTAATTTTGAACGCTATTTACATGTGTTAAATTAAAAAAAAAAAAATATTGATCGTATCTGGTTTTTTCATTAAATAACGACGTAACTTAAATGTTTATTAATTTAATTTGCAGCACTATCGACGTATGTCAACCTACGTTTGATCGCTGACAAATTATTTTCGCAGAAAACGACACATAGCGACATACGTTGTTATTAATGAAAAAAAATGCTAAATAATTTTGGATTATTTTTCAGTTTACAACCACTTATAAAAACTTGTGTGTTTATTTCTATTATTTCTTGTCACTATTATTCTTGATACGTTGTTATATTCTCATCCTAAATCCCGTTAACTTTTTGTTGACGAACAAAAAAAATCAATTTTCCAAGCAACAACAACTTATGTCTACATGGATGGTTGCATTGGTAGTTTTCTTTTTCAAAGAAAACGACGTTTGTCGACATAAGTTGTTTTATCTGCACACACTTTAAGTGTAATTTACATATTGTTTTTTTCGTCCTTCTCTAGGATCTATTCCTCTGAAGATTTTTGACTCACAATTTTATATAAAGTATTTATTGCCCATATCTACAGGACTGTTAAATAAAAAGCTCTAAAAACTTCATATCGAGCCCATAATTTCAAATATAACGGTTTTTGGCTCCTCTGAACATTTTGATTTAATGACATATGCGGTTATTCTAGAAAACCACAGATGTAGCGCGACTATCCAATAGACAAAGGAAACAACAATATTTTGTGAAACCTCCTTACATACCAGTCAACAAACCAGTGACCTGAAACAGATTAATTTACAGCTATTTACGATGGTATATACTATATATACAAAGAAATTTATATCACACACCTTAAGGTCATCACAGATCTTCCATTTATAATCGTTGTACGAGTATTTGAGTAATGTCAAAATTTCAGTCACTGATTCGTAATTTTCCCTTATATTAATTTTTTTTTTTCAAGTTTATTTATTTACAATAATTATAATTATACTATAAATTAAACAACTAGTAATAATAACATTTTGAATATACAATGTCCCTTAATCGGGCTCTCGAGTATTATTAATATAATAAAAATTTAGGTTTTACAATTAATATAATTTTCTTTATTTTAAATGAAAAAATAGATAATTGATAATTGATAATTGATTTTTGCAATGAAAGATTTTTTAAAAAACATTGCTTTTATAACAGAGGAAATAGTCAAGGGTTAAAATAAAAAAAAAAGCAGGGGATATGTTGAATTATGTAGGTAGCCACCAAAATGTCTTGGTATTTAATTTTTTTTATAAATTTTAAATCTTTATTTGATATGCTGGTATCATATTTTATATTTATATATTCTGTATTGCAATTCACTGCTTTTTATATTGGCTCTTCTATGATTGTGGTAGAAGATTGGGATGCCATTTTTATTTTGAACTAGTGGATTATGTGGCGCCTAGGCGCCCGTTTATTTTGACTTTAACAAACAAATTTTTTTCCCCATTTCAAAATTTTCCTATATTTTATATATTTAAAAAAAATTAATTTTAATGTTTTTAAAATTTAAAAAAAAAATCGGAAAACTGTTGTAAAAAATACAAACCAAAAACTTCGATTTTCAAATGAAGTTTTGTAAAAGGTCCTTTTATGTATATTTTCGTATAAGTTTGCCAGTAGCCAACCTTAGCTTTATATTTTCTGCTTCTATACATAAGGAGTTTTTAATATTATATGATTTTAAAAAAATATTTTACTTTGATAGAAACTCGGTAATTTTAGTCTTAATAATTTAATAATTTAATTTATGTTTTATAACTTTTTAAAATGCATCAAAATAAGTAAACTTATTCAACTAAAAAAGTTTTTAAACCTTTCGGACAAAACAAACAAAAAATACTACGGTTATAACGAACTTAGTCTATAACGAACTAATTTGGCCGGTCCCGCCGAGTTCGCTATAACCAAACTCCATTTAAATGTAGAAAAAGTAGAATAGCATAAAAAAAAAATGTTTTAAGAGCAAGGTTCCTTAAAGTTTCTTAAGGGGGGGGTTTTAAAGGTTCTAAAAGTTAATAATAGTAATTAATTGCATAGTTCTTTTTTGAAGACATGAATTCACGTTATAGCATAACATTTAAAGAATCTTTGAAAAAATTTTCAACTAAAAATTGTAATAAATAAGTCCGTGACAGCCAATATCCGGAGGCGTTGTTGTTTTGCAGTGAACATCATAACTCGTTACCGGACCATGTGAAAAAAAAAGCGAAATGTGTTCAAAAGGTGACATGTTTCCTGAAGTAGTGACGAAGAGTTTTTCTATTTTTTTTTTGCAGCATTTTGAAGTGAAAAACGATTTTTGCTATACAATTTCGGGAATTTGTTGTTACAAAATGAGGAAAAAATGGAATTAAAAAAAAAACTTCGTGGTTACCTGATGATTTTTGTGTAGATATAGTGTCTAAAATTTCAAAAGAATCGGTCAAGAAGATGTTCATGGACTTCGAACATTTATTTGCGAGAAAATCGGTTTAAAGTTTTTTAAAAACTGATTTGTATACTATATACCGTATGAGGCCGGTCGCTGGAAACGCTGTATCTTTTTAAGTTTTGCTCTGATTTACTTAAAATTTTGACACAACACTCTCGACATATTGTGCATTCAGGAAGAGAAAAGAAAAGAAAGGTTTTAAAACCTACCACACCTTAAGTAAATGCAAACATCAATACACCAATGTACACAAAAAAGGAAAAAATATTTCATATTTCATCATACATGTAAACTGAAAAAAAAGAGAATTACATTTTTTGCAAAGTTATCTATAAATCTAAAAAAGAAAAAATAAAAAATGCGCGCGTATTAGTTTTACTTCAAAAAAAAAAAATCGCTTTTAATTTTTCCATGATAATTTCAATAAATTATTCAAATTAAATCTTAAATATACCTTTTTACGTAATTTATGTTTGTCCAAATTTTTTTAAAAGCATATTATGTAAAAATTAATATTATGAGTGAAAAAAAAAATTATTTTCCCACCTCTCTTCTAAAATTACAATGTAATTTAATTATGCAAAGTTACAATAATTTAAATTTTAAACTTAATATTTTTCAAAGGCTTTTCAATACAGAGCTATAAACGAAATCATACGTTGGACAACAACAAAATCTACATTGAAGATCTCTTTTTTCTCAAATATTTATCAAAAAAAAACATGCTCTTTGGTAAGTGCTGGCCACCAATGAACTGAGCGAAAGTACTCTTAACAATACAAAACAATTTTGAGATGAAAAACAAAACAGACAAACGAATAACTTTAGTAAGTGTTGCCAATTTTGACAACTTATTGTAATTTCGACGATTTTGCAATTTTGCCAATTATGACAACTTATTGTAATTTCGACGATTTTGCAATTTGTTAAAATGATTTGTTAAATTTGTAAAAATGATGATTGAAGATTTAAAATTATCAGTAGTACAAAAATTACGATTTCAAGGGTTACCAATTAATGGGTTGTTTATCGAAAATTGATAGTTTTTGTTCAGTGAAAATGGAAATTACAAAGTATGTATGTATAGATTTAATTCTGGGTTAAGTCGTTTCAAAACGGAAATACCTTGAATTGCATCTCTATTTAAGATTTGAGTTTCAATTACGTCGATACTTTAAACCTATATTATATGTTTCAGTTGATTGGTGTGTTAAATTTTTTTCGTTGAAATTTCACCACTAATACATTAGAAATAACCGATGCTGTAATAATATTCGTAATATGAATGATATAAATAAATTTGATTGTTTCCTTTTGCAATATTTTGTAGAGTTTTATTTTTATATTCTTGACAATTTCTTGTTTTAAAAATGACGATTTTGGCGATTTAGTTTCCAAAATTGTCGATTTTCAGAAGATTTTATTAGCAGCACTGGTTGGTAACATAGAAGAGAGAAAATTGTGTGTGGGTTTGTATAAAATGAGAGAGATTAAATTTTGTTTGTGTATTTCGCATAGCTTTGTAGGGAGTGCTATGTGTATTATTTCAGCGTTACAGAATCAGTCAGTCAGTCAGTGAGTCAGGGATCAGCGTAAATATATATAAGATAATTTGTTTGTTGTCGAGGTAAATAAAAGCCTCAGGTGGTACAAACCCCGTTTTAAGGGAATCAATTATGTATCTTTCATTTATGTAGTACGGTGCCATAATAAGATTATTTTCCGTACATTGAGTACATTTTAAAATATTATTTCTAATTAATTTTATTATAAAATTGTCTATTCTAATAATATTTGCACTGTTGTATAATATCTTATTAGAAATGTACTTAATATAATTACTTTCTGAAGATCTATATAATGACGTACATGCTCTCAAACATTTCCTTTCAAAAACTCTGATCTTTTCCATGTATGATGGCGAAATGTTGAACCATATTGGGCAACCGTAGGTTATGATAGGTCTGACCAGTGACTGATACATTATTATCTTTATTCTAGTTTTAATATATTTGGAATGAAACAATGGCCTATATAGGATATATGCATTTTTTGCTTTTGTATTTATTTCTTTAACATGTTGGTTAAAGTATAAAAATTTATCTAAATAGATTCCAAAGTATTTTACAACATTCTTGTTTTGAATATTACAATTTGATAAATTTGATTTTATTCCAAACTGTTTCCAGTATTTTCTTATATTGTAATTGCATTTGTTAACTGGGGGTCTGAAGAGGATAGATTCACACTTTTGTGCATTTATTTTCATATTCCAGTCAATTGTATATTGTTCTACTATATTGAAAGTATTTTGAAGATTTTGGTTAATAAGCTCGATTTTGCTTTCAGCATGATAAATGACAATATCGTCGGCAAATGCTATAATGTTGTCGACTTGCTTTAGCAGTTCTAACATATACAAATTAAAAAGAATAGGCGAATTTACAGTTCCTTGTTGTAATCCGTTGACTATCTTAAACATTTTACTACTTTTTACGTCTTGATGATAAATTATAAAGTTTTGTTGGCAGATCATAATATTATATATCAAAATAATCTTATGTAATGGGAATTGATATTGGCATAGTTTAATTATAAGACCAGGAATCCATATACTATCGAACGCTTTCTCCATATCAATAAGGCAAGCTCCTGTACATATTTTTTTATTCCAGTTCCAATTGATGTTTGATGTTAGCAAATGTATAGCGTTAGTTGTAGAATGTTTATATTTGAAACCAAACTGTTTTTCACTTATTAAATTTTTATTTATACAAAATTTGTTTATGATATTGTTGATACATATTTCAAATATTTTGCTTATATTGGGTAATAAGCTTATGGGGCGCATGTTTTTGATATTACTAGAATCATTGTTTTTCTTTTGGTAACATTACCACTTTTGCTGTTTTCCATTTATTTGGGAAATAAGAATTATTAAGCATATTATTAAATAGCTTACAGTAGTCGAGAATCATAGACTGGGGAATATTCTTTAGAACTATATTTGGGACATTATCAATCCTAGAAGATAGTTTATTTCTCAGATTCGAGAATATGTATAAAATATTTGACTTTGTTATAAAGAAGTTATTGGATTGAGATTCATCTATGTTGTCAGACAACAAGTTACTGCTAAAGTTAGTTACGGTGGTTCGATTACCTTCGAATAAAGTTTTTGTTTCAATAAACATATTGAAGGATTCAATTACTTTAGTATGTATAATGTTTTCCTGATTAATTTCTTTGTGAGAATGAATTGATTGTAAATAGCTACCTATGGTATCTAAAATCTGTTCCTGTTCTTGTACAATAAAGTTATTTAGATTATCTTTTTCCAAGTTTTGTGTATCAATTCCAGCATTAATCAACAAATATTCAGAATCTTTGGGGATTGTAATATGTTGAAGATTCAATTGGATTGAGATTCATCTATGTTGTCAGACAACAAGTTACTGCTAAAGTTAGTTACGGTGGTTCGATTACCTTCGAATAAAGTTTTTGTTTCAATAAACATATTGAAGGATTCAATTACTTTAGTATGTATAATGTTTTCCTGATTAATTTCTTTGTGAGAATGAATTGATTGTAAATAGCTACCTATGGTATCTAAAATCTGTTCCTGTTCTTGTACAATAAAGTTATTTAGATTATCTTTTTCCAAGTTTTGTGTATCAATTCCAGCATTAATCAACAAATATTCAGAATCTTTGGGGATTGTAATATGTTGAAGATTCAATGGTTTAAATTTTTTAAAATTCTTTTTTATTTGTCCAAACATATTTATTGAATCTTTTGGATCCATATTTGTTAATTTTTCTTGCATACGTCTATTAATTGCAATTTTGAAGTTTTCATTTATAAGCTTTTTCACGAGTTTTAATTTCGTCTTCAATAAATTAATAGTGGCCTCTGATAATACATATTCTAATCTGTTATGTCTTTTAATTATCGTTAATATTTTACTTTTTTCTGAATAAAGCATTTTAATTCTGGAATTTGTTATCCTGGAAAAATTATCATTCTTTTTATATTTTGGTACTACCTCTTCAATTGCTTTGGTTATAACAGCGTGTAATCTGTTAATATGAAAGTCTATTTCAGCGTTTGAAAGATTACGATTATTTGGTATCTGTGTATCGTTATTTAAACTTTGTACAATTTTGTTTTGAAATTTCGACCAGTTAGTTTTTTTAAAGTTGTCTTTGTAAATAAGTTTTTCTTCAAGAAATGTGAAAAATTCGTACTCATTATTCAAATAAGCAACAATTTGTATCGCATTATGGTCACTATCGTAGTCTAGGACTTCCAAACAATTTAAGGAGTTGTTTTGGGTACGAATATATAACCTGCAGTCCGCTATACATATATCCAAGTATGACCCGGTAACGAGGAAATGATGGTAAACTTGGAGTATACATCTTACATCGAAATTGTAATTCATTTTCATATAACCATTCTTTCAAATGATTTCCGTTTGGGTTATTAGTTGGGTTACCCCAGTCTATATGCTTGCAATTAAGGTCTCCCGCTAGAATATAATAGTTGTTATCATTTTGTAAATTCATACATTCAAAAAGCTTATATAGCTCTGATTTAAAATGATTATTATTATTTCCTGATGGGTAATAGGCAGATATTAAATATAAAGTTTTATTTCCTATCATGGGAATTCTAATTATACAACTTTCTAAATTTTTAAGAGAATTTATGTCTTTATTTGTGTAACTATTATACTTTAAGTTATTTTTTATTAGTATTGCTGTGCCTCCCCCTTGAATGGCATCTTTTCTATCTTTTCTAATGATTTTATAATTTTCGAATTCTATTTTATGTTTAGCGTTAAGTTTTGTCTCGTTTAGGAGTACAATGTCAGGATTATTTTGCATAAGAAATTGTTTAAGTTCATACCTTCTACTTATCTGTATTAAGGAATTTACATTTATTTGTATTATTTTAAGACTTGTTGAAATTGTGTTTGTTTGATTAATTGATGCCATTACTCTAACATGGAAAAGATTGTGTCTATTCTAGACGCCTGTAGATTTAATTGTTTTTGTAAGGTTATAATTTGATTATTGAGATTCAACATCATGTTTTTCATTTCCTGCATAAATGATATATTTGTTGTATTAGCTATGTTATAATTGTTTAAATCTGTATTTAAAGAGTTATTTCCTCTAACTATATTTGCAAAAGAAGTTTCTGCATTAATATATCGATTAGTATTATATCCCTTGTTTTGTAATAAATCTTTTTTCTTAATACTAAGTTTTTGTTTCAGTTGTTTGTATTTCTCGCATCCCCTGTAAGATGCAGGATGGCCATATTTGTTACATAAAACACAGAATAACTTGTGTTTTTCCTCTGGTTGAACTATATTAACAGGACATTTACCCCTTTCATGTTCCATATTACATTTTACACATCTCGTAGGAAGGTAACAGTTGGCAGCACTATGGAAGAAGCCTTGGCAATTACGACATTGCGGTATTTCGGGTCTTCTCACATGTTCCCATTTAACGCAACGGTATAAAATAACTTTAATGGTCTTTAATTTGTTGATGTTGCTTTCAGGAGATACTTGTACAATGAATATTGGTAGTTTGTGCCCTTTCTCAATAGATGACTTTGTTGAAAAAGGACTAATTTTTATAAATTTTAAATCATCGTCTTCAAATGTTGATAACTCATTTAAAATATCTTCTATATCCACGCTAGCATCGAGACCTTTAAGTAAATAAGTTTTGGTTTTTATACCTTTCGGCGTAAAGGTAAAAAATTTCGTTTTAGTTTTTTCTAAAAAAGCTTTAACTCTTAAAAAGTCCTCAAGAGTATTCAAAAATAGAGATTTTTTATTTCTGAATTCTTTTATTTTGAAATCATTTATTTTTAATCCATTTTTTATGAATTCAATTAATTGTTTTGTGTCTATATCGACAATGTTTATTGGTGGTATTTTTTTATTTTTTGATTTTTCTAAGTTAACCACTGTCTCGTTGGATTTTGTTTTCAAATCGTTGCTAGTAGATGTATTAGCTGAATGAGAAGTTTGAGGTTTCTCTTTATTATCATTAACATGCTTTACAAATTTGTTTAGCAATTCTTTGTCACATTGTGCATCGTTTTCACAGTCAAGCACTGAGTAATAATTGTTTCTGAACTGTTTATGTATAGTTGAACTATCCATATTGTTGTTTTTTCTTTTTCTTTTGTTATCAATGTTATCATTATTGTAAATTGGTTTTACATTATTTTTATAATTTGAGTATTGAGCATTAAGCTCACTCATTTAAAGTCTTTTAAAAACTGTTCGTATTTTTTTTTTTTTTTTGTACAAAACGCACTATAAAAATAACAACAATATATGTATGTTAAATATTTGAACGAAAAAGTTTTTTTTAGTGTAACACCGATGAAATGCACTGATCTCCGCTATACGTCTATCACGCATCACAGTCGCGATTGAACTCCTCCCTTATATTAATGAGCATGAGCAATTGGTACGGATTGTTTTTCATTCCCATCATGCAAAAGAAGAGCCTTTAAACTGTACTTAGAGCCATCAATAAATAATCTCAATTCAGTTTTGTCATATGACTGGTTCTTTTTTGGAAATAAACCATCAACATCAGTACATTATAGAATAGAGTGTTTCTTTTCAAAATATGTAGCCAATTCCAAGCTTCTGTCTCTATAGATTGTTACTTTTGTACCACTGCTGCATGCGTGAGGTTAGTAATTCTGCGTCTTGCTTAGTTAAATGTAAATCCCGAATTAGATCATTCAGCTCATCTTGAGTCACTAAATGGCGTTCATCATCAGCCTCATAAAAACTACCACTGCTGGTGAAAGGTGTTTCGGACTCAATGCTCGTAGCACTGGGAATGACTGGTAATGGATCAGTTGGTGGATGATTTGGTGGACGTTGAACTGGTTTGGAAACCGATGTGACATTCGCGTAAGTAATATTTTTTCGATTTTTCATATTGAATCCAGCAACTTTTGTTGAACAGAAATAACGATCGGTTTGGTGGTTACTTGACTCTCTCCAAAGTACTGAAATTGAAAAATCGAAATAGATCTTCTTGTTGTTTGACCACTTGTACAAAACAGTTCTGCAACTATTGCAAATCATTGTCAGTGTCCACGGTTTGTCCAAGTTTCTGATAGCAAAACCAAAATAATGTAAATATGCATATTTTAATGATTCTGATATTGCATATCCTTTTTTTTCTCAACCAAATATTCACCACACACAAAGCAAAAATAGCTTGAATCAGTAACACACGATCTCCCTGACATGTTTAAACGCTTCTATTATGAAGATTTAGAATGAATGTGGGCTTCTGTAAAATTAGTAATTGGGAAATTGTAGTGTCAGTATTGATTGTTTTACAGTATTGCCAGCATGCGATAAAAAATTAACAAGATGTGATAGCCCATTTTTCATGCCAGATTCGAATTCTGCGAACCCAGATTAGTTAAAAAACATGCTTCGTTTCTGCATTCATTTTTTTTTTTTAATTCGTAGACCAGTGTTATTATTAAAAATGGTTTGAAATTGGATCGGATATTATTAAAACACCAATGTTCGATGCCAAATAGACTGTAATGTACCACAATACCATCCCTAGTATTACACAGCTGTTAGCTTAAGTAAAGTGTTATACTACGTAAACAGCTGTAATTTAAAACATAATTTGTAACACATGATTAGGATTAAGTTTAGGATTAAAATGTAAACAAAAGAATAGCTTTAAGTACCGTTACTTTTATTTATAAGTAGGATTAAGTTTGTAAATAAAATCAATTATGAAACTCAACTCAGCCGAGCAATTGGCTAATTCTAAATTTATTTAAAAACCAGCACTATTAGAAAGTGCTTTTGCCTTTAGCGACTTTTGAGCGCTGGCAACTTTGAACAAAAGAACCAGTGGCGTTTGAAACGCCGGTCAAAATTTACACATATATATAAATACATATATACTTTTGAGTTATTTTAATGACAACACAATATGGCGATCCTGCCGACATTTCCATGCTGGCCAAGGAAGGTAAAATGGGTGTGGAAAAAAGAAGCGACACCTCAGCAACAACAGTAGACGAAAAACAACAACCGCAGCCCATAACCATCGAACAATATTTGCGACGACAACAACGGAGGACCGAACAAAAATTAACAACAATACAACCGACACAAAAACCCAAGAGGCAAAGGGCTGGTAAACTAGTGAAGCTAAGGAAAAAACTAGCTGACCTGAAGCGGCGAGTAAATTCTGAAAACCCTCCACCATGGGACATAGCATCGGAACTATGGAGAAGCATTGAAGTCATAGAACACGAATTAAAAACAAAAAAACAAAGAAAATGACACATATATGGTATTATTTACAATTTTTTTATTATTAAAATAATGTTAGATATTTTTATCACATTTCACTAAATTATACATAAATACAATGAATTACAAATAAACAGAAATGAATATATATAAAAAAGCACATATACAACATTATTATTTGACATATATTTAAC
Source organism: Cordilura impudica (assembly GCA_963682025.1). NCBI lineage: Eukaryota > Metazoa > Arthropoda > Insecta > Diptera > Scathophagidae > Cordilura > Cordilura impudica. Next base: position 26,789,376 of record OY821517.1, read on the forward strand.
GAAATAAAACACTGAATTTACGATAATCAAATATACACAAAACACCGAATACACAATATGAAATAAAAAAAAACACATGTATATCTCTAATACAATTTAGATTTGAATAATTTATAAATTTTTTTATTTAATTCTTTAAAAACACTAAGAACTTAAAATAACACAAAAAAAAACTACAAACAAAATTTAAGAAACACACATGATAACTTTGAATAAAATAAACAGCTGACGAAGCGATAAATCACAAACTACATAGAATTTTTTTTATGATAACCAATAAGCGCACAGTGATGCCAAGTTTAATAAATACACTTGGAAAATTTATAAATGAAATTAAACATTTTTTTTAAACAATTTTATGATTAAATTAATATTCTTTGAAAATGAAAATGAAATACAAAAACAAAAGAAAAATTCTTTATTATTGAAAAAAAATTTAACATTTAAGATTTAATTAATGTGATATTTTTTTAATTTGAATATTGTTATATTCGGCAAATGAATTTTATAAAAGAATGTATAGATGAGTTAGAAAAGCTCAAATTAAATATAAAAAAGAGTAAGAATAGGATTTATGAACAAAAGTATAAGGAAAATAAATTAGAAAGATTAGTTTATTTAAAACAGAGCGTAGAAGAATTCTCTATAGATAACAAGAATAAAGAAAATAAAGAGCTAAAAATAGAATTTGAAATTTTACACAAAGAATTAATAGAAATAATAGAAAACATAAATATAAAAAATAAAGATATTTATCAAGATTGGCAGGAAGGTAATTTGACAAAAATGGCTAATTTCGATATATCAATGGTGGGTAAAAACCTTCAAACATTTAAAGGCACTTACAAATATTTAGAAGATTTCATTGCACAGGCAGAATTGCTACATGAATTGTTAAAAGACGAAGACAAAGAAATATTCGTTAAGTACGTCTACAATTTCAAGTTAACGACTCAGGTTCGCAGTATTTTAGGCCGTTCAAACCGACCGACAAGTTTTGCAGACTTGAGAAAAGCATTAGAAAGCGCGTTTCCCAATCCAAAAACTCTACAACATGTACTGACAGATTTGGGAACAATTAAACAAAATAGCAAAACCATATCTGATTTTAGGGAAGAAATTGCCGAACTTTCGGATCAATTAAGCAATTTTGAGATAAAAAATTTAGAAAATGTTACGCAAGAAGGTAAAAACGCAATTTACAAAATGAGCGATAGCGTCGCACTTAATGTTTTTATGAAAGGAGTACACATGAAATATCAACAAATTCTATTAGCAAATATGCCAAAAACTTTCAATGAGGCTGTAGAAAAATGTCTGACAGCAGAAAGAAATTTAGGCTTTGAAAATAAAAATTTATTTAACATTAATAGCCGATTAAACAATAACAATAGAGCATCATTTTCAAATTACCGAGGAAACAACAATTATGGAAATAATAATAATCATTTTGATATCAGACGCAATAATAACAATTTTAGTAACTCCAATAACAAGGGCAAAAATGGAAATTTTAGAAACGACAACAATTACAACAATAGATACAGAAATTTCAACACACATAACACTACAAGAGGAAACCTTGACAGAAACCCCAATTTCAATAATAACAATAGTTATAGTAACAATAACAACTACAGAAATAACAACAAAAATTATAACCATAATAACAACAACAGAAACAATAGTGGAAATATGACTAATAAAAGAAATAACAATAATAATAATGCGTACAAATCATTCCATTACACAACTGATGAGGGAAACTAACAAGGCCGGGTGACAACAGTTGCCCAGAGAGCCAAAAATCAAGAATTTACAAAATATCAAACAATATGAATACATTTATAAATATAAAATGCAACAACATAAATGAAAATTTAAAATTCCTCATAGATACAGGAGCAGACATCTCTATATGCAAAATTAAAAATATATCCGATATCAATACTACAGATACAGTCAGATTGACTGGTATAACAAATGAAGCTATAGATTGTATAGGAACGAAAATCTTAAATTTAACAACTTCAACAGAAACAATTCAACACGAATTTCATATAGTTGAAAACGATTTTCCAATCCAAACCGACGGAATAATTGGAACAGATATACTAACGCAGTATATGTGTAAAATTGATTTCGAAACTTTTACAATCACGTTTAACATAAACGAACACGAAATAACTCTACCAATGAACCCAAAAACAATATATCAGACAAACATTGTCATACCAGCGAGATCAGAGGCGATAATTCCTCTTGATACAAAAGTAAACGAAGAAAGTATTGTATTGAGTGAAGAAATAGCTGAAGGAGTATATCTAGCAAATAGCTTGATACCAGAAAGAGGAATGGCGCATGTTAAAATATTAAACACTAATGAAAAAGAAATAGTTTTAAAAAATTTTAATTACAAAATGAAACCACTAAAACATTACAATATATATTCGGCGAAAAGCTCACATAAAGAAAATAACAATAGGTTAGATACACTCTTAAACAATATTGATATTGGCGGAAATGACCAATATGCAAAACAAACACTAACGAATATTTTCAAAGATTTTCAAGATGTTTTTCATCTTCCAGGGGAAAAACTAAGCGTAAACAATTTTTATACACAACAAATACAAACGACTGATTCAACACCAGTTTATATAAAAAATTACAGGCTACCACAGACTCAAATGGAGGAAATAAATAATCAAGTTGAGCAATTATTAAACGATAATATAATCGAACACTCTGTTAGCCCTTACAACTCACCGTTATTAGTAGTACCAAAAAAATCAGCTAATGATACAAAAAAATGGCGTCTAGTAGTAGACTTTCGAAAATTGAATGAAAAAATAGTTAATGACAAATTTCCATTAACAAGAATTGAAGACGTTCTGGACAAACTTGGAAGAGCTAAATATTTTTCAACGCTAGACATGACTAGCTCTTTCCACCAAATAAATCTACATAAAAATTCACGTCCACTGACATCATTCTCAACCGGAAATGGACATTATCAATTTAAACGGCTACCTTTTGGATTAAAAATATCATCGAACAGTTTCCAAAGGATGTTAACGATTGCACTAAGTGGTCTAGATGCTGAAGCTTTTCTGTATGTGGACGACATCATTATTTTTGGATGTAGTTTAAAGCATCACAACGATAATCTCATAAAGGTATTCAACAGATTGAGAAAATACAATCTCAAACTAAATGCAACAAAATGCAGTTTTCTAAAACCAGAAGTAGTATATCTTGGGCACCTCATAACAGATAAAGGTATAAAAACAGACCCAGCCAAAGATAATGTTATAAAAAGTTATCCAGTTCCTAAAAATGCAGATGAAGTACGAAGATTTGTAGCTTTCTGCAACTATTATCGACGGTTTATACCAAAATTTGCTGACATTGCAAAAAGTTTAAATGCACTACTAAAGAAAAACAAACAATATATATGGGATAAGGAATGTCAAAATTCATTCGAACAATTAAAAGATAAACTTATGAATCCACCAATACTTCAATACCCAGATTTTAACAAACCTTTTATTTTAACCACAGATGCGTCAAATTTTGCAATTGGTGCAGTCTTATCGCAAGGTGAAATTGGTACAGACTTACCAATATCGTATGCTAGCAAATCATTGTCTAAACACGACATAAAAAAACCCACAATTGAGAAAGAGCTACTAGCCATCCATTGGGGAATAAATTTTTTTAGGCCTTATTTATATGGCAGAAAATTTATTGTGATAACCGACCACAGACCATTAATTTCCTTATTTTCCCATAAAAACCCATCGTCTAAAATGACAAGAATAAGAATGGATTTAAGTGACTACAACTTTGAAATTAAATACAAAAAAGGAAAAATGAACACTAATGCAGATGCATTATCACGGATAATTTTAAACAGTGACACACTGAAAGCAATGATTCCAACCAGAAACGAATCAGATGAGAAAATATTAGCCATAACAAGAAATATGAAAAAACAGCTAATTAATACAAACAACACTGAAACTACAGAAAATACGAAGTACATGTCCGAGCAGAAGTCTAATCAACTTTTTATATGGAACTGTACATCAATATCGGATATACGTAAAATAAGAAAACTTAATTTTGAAATAAATAAAGATTTTAAAAGAAATTTAATTAAAATAACAAATAATGAAATTATTGCAAGATGCAGCGATAATCCATCGATCACAAAGCTGACTTTGGAGAAACTGATATCTAAAATGCATAATTTAAAAGTAAATGAGCTAGCTTTGAGTACAAGTAGCGAAATATTTAATACTATGGCCATAGAAGAATTTAAAAATATATACAACAATTTACAATTAAAAAGAAAAACAAATTTGAAAATATTATTATATGATAAACCAAAAAGAGTACTTTGCAAAGAAAAACAAATGGAACTAATAGAAGAATATCACAATTCAAAACATGGAGGACATTTAGGTGTCAGAAAAACTATTTTAAAATTAAAACAACGCTACGTATGGAAAAATATGAACAAACAAATAAAACAATACGTAATAAATTGCAAACAATGTCAAACAAATAAACAAATTAAACACACAAAAGAAAAATTAATTCTAACAGATACACCATCAACCAGTTTTGAAACAGTATCAATTGATACAGTGGGACCATTAAGATTATCCAACCATAACAGATACATTTTAACCATACAATGCGAACTAACAAAATATGTAGTAGCATATCCTATGGAAACAAAAGAAGCGAAAACTTTTGCAAAAACATTAGTAGAGCAATTTATCTTAAAGTACGGAAATTTCAAAATATTAAAATCAGATAAAGGCACAGAATTTATAAACCAATTGATGTCAGAAGTATGTAGTTTATTGGACATTAAACAAGTTTTCAGTGCACCGTACCATCATGAGACGTTAGGTTCAATAGAACGAAATCATAGAGTACTTAATGAATTTTTGCTAAATTTTTGTAAAGATAATGAATGGGACTTTTGGATCCCGTATTTTACATTCGCCTACAATACAACCCCACACGTAGATACTGGTTACACACCATATGAATTAGTTTTTGGAAAATTACCATACCTACCGAATGATCAAATAAGAAAAAAAGAAACATTTTATGATCTAGAAAATTATGCTAAAGAATTGAAACAAAGGTTGAAATTCTCTTTACAAAAAACAAAAGAGTATCTAGAAATAGCCAAAAATAATAGAGTAAGGAATGATAATTATACAAATACATTGAACTTAGAAATAGGAGATTTAGTACTAATTAGAAAAATAAATAGAAAAAAATATCAGGCACCGTATCATGGGCCATACAAAATAGTAGAAAGACAGGGAGTCAATTCTGTTCTAGATATAAATGGCAATATAAAAAAATATCACAACAACATGTTAAAAAAATATGTATCATTATAAATGTTCAATTTTGTACAAAAATAATTTTTGTATTTAGAGATACAAAAATCATTTTTTTTTTAAAGGGTAAGGGTGTAATGTACCACAATACCATCCCTAGTATTACACAGCTGTTAGCTTAAGTAAAGTGTTATACTACGTAAACAGCTGTAATTTAAAACATAATTTGTAACACATGATTAGGATTAAGTTTAGGATTAAAATGTAAACAAAAGAATAGCTTTAAGTACCGTTACTTTTATTTATAAGTAGGATTAAGTTTGTAAATAAAATCAATTATGAAACTCAACTCAGCCGAGCAATTGGCTAATTCTAAATTTATTTAAAAACCAGCACTATTAGAAAGTGCTTTTGCCTTTAGCGACTTTTGAGCGCTGGCAACTTTGAACAAAAGAACCAGTGGCGTTTGAAACGCCGGTCAAAATTTACACATATATATAAATACATATATACTTTTGAGTTATTTTAATGACAACACAATAAGACTAAGTGATTTAAGAGAACTAAGTAATATAAAATCGTATACGTTAACTTAATTGTACCGATACTTTTTTCTTGGTATCCTCTTGCAGTTTTATTTCATAATTATATTGTTTTTGTCATGTTAATATTCAATTTAATTTCTTTTGAAAATAACCGTTTAATATTACGAACTATTCAATCGATATTGGCAACGCTGTGCCCATACTTTTTTAAATATAGCACATTAAATATAGAAAATTTTATAGATTTAGGGTAAGAAATGTATAAAATGCAGGCTGGTTGGTCTTTAAGCCTCGAAAATGGTATAAAAACTGCATCGTTTTATTGATTCATTGCTCAGAAAATTGTAATAAAAAATATTAGTAATCGATTCTATTTATATTTAATAATTACAACAATAACAAAACGAACAAGTAAGAAAATTATAGTCGGTCTAGACCGACTATACGATACCCTATACCATGCGTTTAGAGACCCTATCTCTTAGGCCCAACTAACTGGACATAGAAATTAAGCATAAACCAAATTTGAGTGGGATTTTTATTAATTTTTTTGGCTGCAGATATGAAAAAGTTCATATCGAATGCTATATCTATATGGGGACTAGGCCCAAAAATGGACCAATCCTGGCCATGTTTGGTAAAGTCTCTTGTATTTTGCAAAACTATATACAAACAAAATTTGAGAAGAATCAGTGCAATATTTTTGTTTTTTGATAGATTTAAGTGAAGATCGGGTAGCAGCTCTATATGGGGCCTGTGACTAATACTTGTCCCATAGGTATCATTTTTGGACTACTCATTAATGGATGTAATAAACGCATATAAACCCAATTTGACTAAGATCTATACGACAATTTGAATCTTATGGCAATTTATGTCGATTTCATAGCGGTCATTTGTATGGGGGCTAGGTCTTAACATGGACCGATTCTCACCAATTTCAATAGCGTTCATCCTATGGCCGATAGAAGCTTATATACCAAATTTCTTCAAAATATATTCATATTTGCGACCTGCAGTTTGACTACAAGGTTTACATGGACACACAGATGGACGGACGAACGGACATCGTTAATCCGATCAGATAGTGATTCTGATTCGATCGGTATAATAAAAGATGGGTCTAGGTCAAATATTTTTGGTAGTTACAAACAGCAGCACAAAGTCATTATACCCAAACCACATAGTGGTATAGGATATAACATGTAAGAAAATTGTAGTCGGTATAGACCGACGCACAGTGGCGCCCGTAGAGCAAACGAGGTTGGAAAAATCAAAATTTTCATGTGCCCCGACGAAGTTTTGAATAAACCCATGTTATAGGAAACTTTTCAGCGATTTCAAATATGCTACTCTTAATAATATCACATTTTTAGTTTAGAAGATATAACCGTTCAAAGTTGACCGACTTTCGTTTTTCAAAAAAACACACAATTTTTAGTCAATTTGTTGCGATTTCAGGTGTAATATCACGAAAAATTGGTAACGAATCGCCTTGTTTTTTGTTTGTGTTGATTGATGTATTTATTAAATGTATAATGATAAAAAAAAATTAACTGCTTGCTTTGTGTTTCTCCTGGTAAATCACTATTTAAAAACTATCCGTTTTTCACTATTTTTCAACTTTGACGGAAAATAAAAAAAATCTATATTTTTCTATATTTGCCATATTTGCAAAACATGTTCTTTGATTATTTCTTTACATAATTCAAAAGGTTTTATCTGCCCGTACGTGCCCGTTTGGCTTCTAGAGGTAAAAAAGATTAAAAAGACATGGTTGCAGAAATTGTATGGCGTGCATCCCTTACATGTTTTGACTGACAGTAGTTTGATCTAATAGTTTGAAAATTGCATTTTAAGTCGGTTGTCTACCTGTGAGCCTCTGCCAAAGTCTACTCCCAATATTCTGTTACAGACACAGGATGCACCAAAAAATACTCATTGAAATTCGCAGGTACGCACCTCGTAAACGAACTGACAGGAACAACCTCAACATTGTCATGCCCGATTTGCAAAAAGAGTCAGAAAAACTTTGGCAATTTAAACGATTCTACAAACGAGGAGAATTACGAATATGGAATGTCACGCAAGGATAAGGTGCATGGAGTTCTTGCTAAAACTGGCGTATACCCTACCACAAGAGGAGGAAAACTTCGATAAAAATACATCAATAAAGGATAAGGAAAAGACCAGAAAGAAGCAAATACAGGATGCTTTTTTTAAACAAGTGTAACGATTCTTCTTTCTCGCGAACTCTGGTTTGTTATCGGCACGTACTGGCAAAGGTCTAGCTCGCCGGCAACCGGGGTGAGTTTTTTTTTACAAACCCGTTATTCACAGTCGTTACCAAAAAAAATCTACATGCCTAAAAAAAAATTTGAAATTTATTTCTAATCATGTCAAAACTATTGTAATCGATAGTACCCCAATCTAATTAACGGAAACTACTTACTAACTCCTAATGTGATTGTACGATGTTCTAAGGGCCAGATGTTGTAAGCCCTGTTAATATCAGCCCACCCTACCTTAGGTTTTCATAATCCAAAGAAAACAATATTTGAGAGAAAACCCCTTTTATTATTAAGGATCGACGGTTAGGTCAAAAAAAAAAAAAACTTAGTTACTCATATTAATGACAAAACTTTTTGTTTTAGAATATTAATTTAAATGCTTTCTTCAAAAGCATAAATAATGTTCATAACATGTACGTACATACATACGTTATGACTACATAATATTACAAAAAAAATACAATTATAAATTAAGTGAAGAACTAATCTTCGTTAACACAAATTACACATTATAAGGAAAAAAAAAAAGTAAAAATATAAAGGGGGCACTTATGTGTGGGAATAACAAAAAAAAATCACTTTACCGTAGTAGTCGGAAAAAAAAATTTTTAAATTTGGCTATTTAAAACAATGAAATTTAAGCTCCATATGTACAAAAGTAAATTTATTATTACTCACCTATTTCTTCCTACAGCTGGCCAGTCCTTCGGATGTTGGGTGTAGGAAATTAAATTTGTTTCCAGGTATTGACTCTAATCTTAAAAAAAACCTCATTATTATTAAATAACCAAAAAAAATTACTTAGAGATACTATGATTATCGGAAAAAATATAAATGCCCGATTCTATTTGTACTTTTCCTTGCGCCACATGTGTATAACTTCAAAAAAAAATGTGTAATTATAAGGGATATGTAGTCCACCCGACCGAGGATGATTTATAGATATTGCAGGCTACTGATGATGGGGTTCTCCTTAATTCTTCCCCGCCCCCCCCGTTTAAGAAATCAATAGGCTGTGGTGGAAATGGTTGCAAAGCTCCAAAATAAACAGGTTTCGTTCGGCGTTAGAAACAATTTAGCCGGAAAAGATGTTGGCCGTGGAAACACTGAACCCACTGGTCCTCAGGGGCTCCCTGACCACTGTTTACCCACTCACTTTATGTGATGTCGAGTCAAAAAAAAAAAAATATGTATATATATATATTTTTTTTTCGATGGTTAAGTTAACCTTTAAAAATAATAGTTTAATTTACTAAAGTCATATTTTTTTTCCTGAATAAACTAGTTACTCTTTATAGGATTTTCTTGCACTTGGTCCACTGAAAGGTGGTTTAGCGGGACTGTACCAAAAGGTAATAATTTATTATTTTCTTTTGTTCCGCAAGTAATGTTGAACCGCTATGAACACAGCTTTTTTTCACTTTGATGACTGACACGAAAAATGTTTATTTTACGATTTAAATTAGTCCCCAAAAAAAAATGAGTGAAACAAGTTTTATACTTTTCTCCTCTTTCTATAGATATATTTATATATATAAATATATGTGCACTTGTTCTATGGATTTTTTTTCTTTTGTAATAGCTCAGCAGAAATAAGTGAAAAAAACAACTTATTGAACTAACTTAATAATTACTCATTGGTTAAAATCCAATTAAGTCGATTTAGTGCGGTCACAACTTATACATATCTTTTCACATATTAGTGAAGACACCAACCACTTATACGGCGTGTAGAGGACAAAACCATTATTATGGCCAAATATTTGTAACATGCGACTAGAATGTTCTGTCTTCAAAATTATTCTTGCATGACAAACAATTTCGTTAATACACATCCGCTACACAAGTTGGACTAAAAGTAGACTGTCCCCAACACGGATACGGTAACTTAAACGATGGAAACACTTCTAGGAGATTTTTTGAAAATGATGAGGCAGTAACTAGAATCACTGGAATTGAAAATCAAACGATCTTGAATGTTTTAAACTGCAAAGAAAATGTCAATTCTAAAAAATATAGAGAATATGCATCGAAAACTGCATCTCTTTTAGCAGAAATGTATCCACAGAAGAAGTTGACCCCGACCGTCCATAAAATATTGGCGCATGGCAAAGATATAATTGAGTACCAGTCTTTGCCAATTGGAGAGCTTTCTGAAGAAGCACAGGAGTCTCTTAACAAATTTTATAAAAAATATAGATTGCAGAACACATTCAAAGCATCAATGGTAAGGAAAAATGAGGACCTCTTCAACATGTTGGCAGCATCTTCCGATCCACTTATTTCTTCCCTGCGGCATGTGAAGTCACGCATAGAGTTAGAAAATAATTATAGTTTGGAAATGATTAGTCTTTTAGATATACCTTCTCTTACGAATTGTGATGAATATTTTACAGAAAATTGAAAAAATAAATTTAAAAAAGAAGTAATTTTTTTTTTAATTTGTTGGGTAATAATTTAAAACATAAAACCCTAAAGAAAAAAAATAAAAACAATTTAAAAATGTAAAAATAATTTTTTTTAGTTACCATAAAATTGATTTTTCTACAAATTTTAACTTTGATAACCCATAAGTAGGCCCCTACAAAGCGTAGCACCCTTTCCAAACGCTCATTTCATAGACTGAACAGTTATCTATCATATGCTGTTTAAACTGTTCAATTATGTTATTCGGCGCCACTGTGCGACGTTTCTAACTGGATGTAGAAAATAAGCATAAACTAAATTTTAGTGCTATTGTTATTAATTTGTGGCATGCATAAAGGAAAAAGTTCATATCTGATGTTATTTTCATATGGGGACTATGTCATAAAATGGACCGATTATGACCACTTTTAGTTAAGTCAAAAACATATATAAATCAAATTTTAAAAAAATTTTTGTACTATATTTTTTAATAGATTTAAGTGATTATAAATAGGCCTATATGGTTTATTTTTGGACTTCTGATTAGTAGGTATAATACATACTAAAACAAAAATTGAGAATTTATCCAATATATGTTGGACTATTGGCTAATTCCATGCAAAGGTCAAACTTATGACCAACTTTAAAATTTTAATTTAAATAATTTTTATTGATACCATTTCAACGAAAAGGGTTCACGCGGCATGATAATATGACAATAATTTGTTATATTAGAGTATTTTTTTTTTTTTTGATATTTTTATAGCACCTATTTTTCCAGTAAAAAAGGAAAAGTGTAGTTAATAATTTATTTTACAAACATCCTCTAAAATGAAAATTTTTTGTCATGTCTTCTTATTTTTTCTAATGCTAAAATGATGTATATTTTTATGAACGAAGAAAAACTTTTACTATATAATAGTGGATTAGAAAGATCTCTGAATGTCATGTCTGTCACTATGGAGTTAGCCTATTGAAGAAGGAACATCCGGTTGGTCCGAGTTTGAAGCTGGGATAGACTCAGATGTAGCAATTCCTTTCATTAATTTTATATTCACTAATGAAACACTTCACCTCACTTTCTTTTATTATTATTATTTATTTATTTAATGCACAATTAGATGTTGTTATAATTTTAGATTTTTGTCGCTGGTGTCACGGGTATAGATGGTTTTTGCAGGTGTCGTGGGTATTGATGGTTTGCTGATGTCGCGAGTATTTGAGATGTCCCTAGACTAGTGACGCTATGCTTAAGAACGGGCGAATGTAATTGACTACTCTACTCTTTTGCTGAATGGAATTCACTTATCAAAACTTATCAATTCGCCCCCAATTTGGATATAGTCCAGCTCCTGTCCTAACTCGCCTAGACCTATCCTGGTTTGATGTTATCCAACTAAAGCATTGTTCACTTGAAATACGGCCGTATAAAGTTTTTAATATTTTTTTAACGGAAAAGGCGATTAAAAAATTTAAACTACGAATTGATACTTATTTATTAATACTAGCAAGGTCCAGCCCTCGAAATTCGATCGCAAATTATAAGAAATTTAATTTTTTTCATTAAATAAAGACCCCAAAAAGTATGCTAATCAATTATTGGCAATTCACAAATCAACACAAAAAACAAACTCATTTTTATAACATTAACAAATTTAATAAACACACACATAGCATTGTATAATTTTATGTATGTGTTAGCAGCAACTTGAAATGCAATTTACTCAAAATAAAGGAATAAATTTAAAAATCTGTAAATCTGCAAATCGGATAGAAAGAAATACCTTTCAAATAATATACGTCTGGTCAAAATCGGGATAAAACGGTAGAACAAAACATCGGTCACAAGAAATCGCCTAGCCTATTAATATTATAGATACTAGTAAATTCCAGCCCTCGTATTTCGAGTGCAAATTCTACGAAATTTTATTTTTTCATTTAATAAATTATTGATCCTAACGTTATGCTAATCAATTTTAGATAATCCACAATTCAACACTTTTTTGGTTTATGTCCAAAATAAATTTTCAACTCAACAATTACAAAATTTGCAAAAATAACGATGCTTATGTTTAGAAAACAAAATTGCCACCAAGCTTTTTAAAAAAAGGTTTTGTAGAGTGGCCGGATTTTATGTGAACAGTGTAATTGGCCCCTCACTTTTTAAAATGTGTGAAATATATCTTACCGGTTTATTTTACCGATGAGTTGCACCTGTGGATATCTAGAGATCTTACCATGCCGTCCGTTCCTCAAATAAGAGCTCCTTTCCTGTTTGATATTAGCTGTCCCTTATGTATTTCTTCTCTTTCTCTTTCTCTTATCGGTTGAGTAGTTTTGGTGTTGTGCATATAGCTTACACCTCAACCACTAAACAGGTTTGACATCAAACTTTAGAGAAAAACACCACATGTTTCTGTTTGTGTGTGCTCTCTATGTTTGATGGATTTGCGGAAAATTTCCTGAAAACAATTTCCCTAAATTACAATTTCCCGAACACAATTTCTCGAAACGACAATTTGCCGAAATTACAATTTCCTGAACACAATTTCCCGAAATTACAATTTCCTGAACACAATTTCCCGAAATTACAATTTCCCTAAAATACAATTTCCCGAAATACAATTTCCCGAACACAATTTCCCGAAACTACAATTTCCCGAAATTACTATTTCTTCAAAGAGCTTGCTGATGGCATTTCCGAAACAATATCATCAGAAATTCCGGCCGAAGCGCGAGCAATCAGTTCATGACCACTTGATGTAGTGTCCGGGCAAGATCTTTCAGCTCATTAACGATTTTGCCTTTAGCAACGAAAGCCGCTTCGGCACTGTGATTGTTATGACCCTACCGGTACAATGTTTTCATCGATAAAGGATACAACGCCAATAAACGCTATCAACGGACTGACCGTCGTCATGATACAAGAAACCATTCAAAAGCAATCTCGGTTTAACTTTTTCGCTGTCCAGGAATTCGAGTGGCATAGTAACTGAGTATTACAACCCAAATAACTAAAAAACATCGCTATGCAAGATGGTAACGATTCCGTAGCGCAGCTACTGCATGGGCATGATGTGATGGAGTGAGCGTTATCCGTCGGGAAGTCTGAATACCGAAGTGTTCAAAGTCACAATGAAAAAATAAGCGTATGACACACCAATAAATAGGTCCGGATGACGTGGGAGGGTGGAAGAGGAAGGGCGCGGTGTGGGGTGGGAGAATTGTTTTTTCGAGAAGCCGTATACTCGGGAAATTCTTTTTTCAAGAAATCGTATGCAGCAAGTTTTTTTTTATGGGGGAAATCAAGAATATATGGGAAGTTGTAAACTAAAAATAGGGAAATTGTAATTTCGGGAAATTTTTTTTCGGGAAATCGTAATTTCGGGAAATTGTAATTTCGGGAAATTGTTTTCGGGAAATTATTTTCGGGAAATTGTAATTTCGGGAAATTGTTTTTTCGGGGAATTGTTTTTTCGGGCAATTGTTTTCGGGCAATTGTATTTGGGAAATTGTTTTCGGGAAATTTTCCGCAGACGTGTTTGATGTTTATCAGGGTTGACAAAGTTGGTTCAATTGTACTTTATACAATTCAAACCTAAAAAGTAGAATAGTACTACCGCAACTCATTCGGTACTATTTAGTTAGAAATTTTCCCAATATCTTGCAAATACATACATACATATGGGTATCTCCTGGGTAAGGGACGCGACATTCGCTCGCTTTCAAATACGCCAAAAACAAGAAAGATGCGCACAGAGTTGATATATGTTTTTAGTGTTTCAAAGCGCTGAATGAGTGCTACATTTTAAAAATATTGGAAAGTATTTAATTCAATTTAGTACAAAGTTATCAGCAATTATAAAATGAAACGGACGCGACAAAAAACAGAAGTTCTTTTGAAGCGCCTTTAGAAATATACAAAGTTCAACGATATTTGAAAAACTCTGTTTCCTTATATACACGTCTAAATGAAGGCCAAAGGATAACTGTTGTTCGTAGACTTATGAAATATGAGAATTATCTCTTAGTTTTTTTTTTTTAAATTAAGTATAGAACAAATACGGACGCGACAAATTTTTTCTATGGGAAAAAATACAATAATGATGTTCATTCACTTCAATTTTTAGGTCGAAAAATGGACCGATCCTGACCAGTTCACTTATTTTTTGCAAAAACATATACAAACCAAATTTGAGAAAAATCTGTCCAATATTTTTGTTTTTTGATAGATTTAAGTTAATATCGGGAATCAGCTTTATGTGAGGGCTATGACTAAGAATTGTCCCACGAGGTTTATTTTTGGACCACTGATAAACGGTCCTTTCTTCTTCTTTCTTCTTCTTATAATGCTGCCATTTTTCTTCATCTTCTTTCATACTATACTTCTTTTGCTTCTTTGATGCTTATGGCATCTATAAAATATTAATTTTAGTCCTATTTATACAATTTTATGGAATATTCAGAGCTTACGGACGCGACAAATTTTAAACACCAATAAATTTTTTAAACTGAATTTGCGGGAGCCAATTATTAAATTTTCTTAAGTAAAGTGATGAACTTCCTTAAAATCTGAAAGCTAATTTAATTTCAAGAACTTGTCCACCAGTGGTATCAATAAATAATGCCTTTGGTATACGGACGCGACAATTAGATTTAGGAAGAAATATACTCAATAAATTTCCGTTATTCGATCTAAACTATAAATTTGTTTATTCAAATATATTAGGTTATTGTCAGTAGAAACTTTTTATATTACAACAACAATATAATATTACTTTGAATAAGCAAAGACCTTTATGCCTTTATATTAATAAAATATATATATTAAAGCTTGATTATTAGATAATAAAAATTTATTCTGAGCAGTCTGAATTTTTCACTCGTGGTTGGCCTTTGTCGGGACATACCCATATTGTGAATGTACCAAAGCCAAATTTGAGGCTTTGGTACAACATACATACATTCAAAGACGGTTGCATACGTCACATTTTGAATTTAGTATCAGCGGCATCATTTTGTGTGGATTTTCCGATGATATTGACAGATTTTTAAAAGAAAAAGGTAACCACTTTTGGAATAGTTCTAGTAGAAGATATGGCTTTTTCTCATTTCAAGCTTATTTTGGAACGTTGCTAATAATATTTTAATATATTCAGCAACAAGGTGAATACTACGCGAGGAAGTCATCAACAGAATTTTGGAACAGTGGGAGCCACTCCATTGTTACTTCACACTGAATGATTTTCTAATCCGTTGTATAAAATGGTTAATATTGAATATATTTATATTGAAATTGTGAATACAATTAACGTTTAAAATTTATATTTCGTCAAATGGGACGCAATTTTTGAAAAGGGAATTTTTAGACAAATTTGAATTGTCAAAGAAAACCTCAATGAAAATCATCTTCATCATCATCTTAACGATATAAGCTGTGAACAGAAGTAGATATTTAGATATCTGTAAATAATATTGAAAGCGGTATAGTTATGGAATTTAAAGAAAATGCTAAGCAAATTTTAATATTTCTACAAAAAATGTTGTTTCTGAAGAATCCAGCAGTACCTCTTTTATAAAAAATGTTACCAAGCGAAACTGAAAATTACTACACTGTTCATAATCAATACCGAGCTTTGGACGATGTATTACAAATTTCTAAAAATGAAAGTATTTAAATTTTTTGAGCCAGTGTCAGCTATGAAAAATTAATTGAATGAGTTGATGTTTCCAGAGCTTTCTAGTTGTACGAGGAATATTATGAATTCCACACTCATCAGCGAATGTGGAAAGAATATTTTCGTAAAATATTATTAAATCGAAGGAACAGAATAGTTTGTATGTGGCAGCGGTTTCTAGTCTAATCTAAAAAAAGCTTATTCGAAGCATAAGATTTTAAGATAGCAACTGATTTGTTATCAAAAAATATTTGGTTTTGATTCCATTTCACTTTTTATGTAACTTATTTTACACATGAATTTGTGCGTATAAGTTGATTTTGTTACCTATATTTTTTAAGGACGTTTTGTTTTTGTTTAGATTTAAAAATATGTTTATATGTACGTATAAAAAAATCAGAGGTCAGAAAAAAACACACACTGAATAAAAAACTCGTACATATATGTAAACAAACATAACTTAGCCCAACACACACATATTTTTATTTTCATATCAATTATGTCCGTTTCTAAATTTTCTACGGTGCCCAACACAATCATGACTGTGTTCGTTTTAATATTTCGTTATTTACACGAACATGTTTCTATCACGTACTTTTTGTTTCGATCACACATAAACCACACAGCTTTGAGTGTTGCTTTATTTGAAGTTCGTGTTCTGGTACGTGTACTGAAAAAAAACAGAACATGTACAATAAACAGTTTCGAGTTCAGTTATATTTTAAGTCGTGTTGTGGCTCGTGTACTAAGAAAAAACAGAACATGTACAATAAACAGGTTCGAGTTCAGTTATATTTTAAGTCGTGTTGAGGCTCGTGTACTAAGAAAAAACAGAACATGTACAATAAACAGGTTCGAGTTAGTTCAGTTATATTTTAAGTCGTGTTCTGGCTCGTGTACTAAGAAAAAATTGAACATGTACAATAAACAGGTTCGAGTTCAGTTATATTTTAAATTCGTGTTCTGGTTCTTGTACTGCGAAAAATTGAAACATCAATTCGCGATCTGATACATCCCGATAAAAACGACAACAATTGTTTCAACCAAATTTATTAAAATTTTATTGACCCTTTTTTATGACTTACGTTGCAAATTGTTTACAATTGTCAAATATTTTAAAATTATATTGGCCATTTTTTGTGATTTACGTTGAAATTATTTACAATTGTTTTTATTGACTGGTTTTTATTTTAATAAAAGATGGTAATAAAATACGTAAGACACAAAAACTGCACACTGCACTTAAATCTCTCTTGCAGGTTTCAATCAGACGTGTAAATTTTTTCGTTCCGCTATTAAAAGTTATTGCTTTCAAATTTTTTTAATTTTCATAAAATATTTGCAATTTACACAATAACACAGTACACTTTCGTGATCTATTCACGATCTAATGAAAACTGAACCACTTTTAATGAATAAATGACGCACGCACTCGCTATTTATTGCAAAATCAATTGCGTGAAATTGTAACACTTGCAAGCAATTGTAACGCAAGTCATAAAAAAGGGACAATAAAATATGAAAATATTTTTTTGGGTTTTTTTATTGACACTCATTGTGTTTTTATGCAAAAAATCCCAAAAAATCATTGGGAAAAGGATTGTGCATTGACACTAATTGGTTCGCTAATTAAGGGTGGGTGATTGTGTTTTTTATGATGCAAAATTTGTTTATGTCTAAAGTTATTTGTTACCAAAAAAAAAAAAATGTTTGCAAAAGATCCTAACAACCAACAAGTGTGTCTTTTATGCCGCAAAATTGGGTTTTTCGTCTATGACACTAATTGGTTGCGAAAATAGGGGTGGGTAATGCAAAAAACCTAACAACCAACAAGTGTAACTTTTATGATGCTAAATAGTTTTTGTGTCTTAAGTATTTTATTACCATATTTTATTAAAATAAAAACCAGTCAATAAAAACAATTGTAAATAATTTCAACGTAAATCACAAAAAAATGGCCAATAAAATTTTAAAATATTTGACAATTGTAAACAATTTGCAACGTAAGTCATAAAAAAGGGTCGATAAAATTTTAATAAATTTGGTTGAAACAATTGTCGTCGTTTTTATCGGGGTGTATCAGATCGCGAATTGATGTTTCAATTTTTCGCAGTACACGAGCCAGAACACGAATTTAAAATATAACTGAACTCGAACCTGTTTATTGTACATGTTCTATTTTTTCTTAGTACACGAGCCAGAACACGACTTAAAATATAACTGAACTCGAACCTGTTTATTGTACATGTTCTGTTTTTTTTCAGTACACGTACCAGAACACGAACTACAAATAAAGCAACACTCCAGTATGTGTGGTTTATGTGTGATCGAAACAAAAATTACGAGATACAAAAATGTTCGTGTAAATAACGAAATATTAAAACGAACACAGTCATGATTGTGTTGGGCACCGTAGAAAATTTAGAAACGCACATAATTGATATGAAAATAAAGATATGTGTTGGCAGCTTTTGAACAGAACATTATGTGTTTCATGTGTGTATTTTCTGAACCTTGAAAAAAATAAAAAAAAATTAAAATATCAAAAAAGTTCAATTTAAGAAATTCGTTGGTACGAAATTAGTTTTTTCATTTATCATCAGTGATGTTGATGGTTCTATGTGTGTGTGTTCCCATGTTTGATATCGATGTAGAGTGAGATATGTATTTTGTTGTGTGCTTATTTTGGTCCGTACAAAATTGGCTCCTCACAAAGCTAGTCTCTTATAAGGGGAGAAATATTTCACTCAAGCTAATAAAATACATACACTTGCTAGAAAGAGTATTCCTACACCCATAATAAAACGTATCATGTTTTATAAAAAGGTAAGAAAAAAAATAACCCATTTATTAGTTCTCCAAAATTCTTTTTTTAAGGTTTATTGCCTTTAGCAAATAGATTAAAAACAAGGAAGAGTGTTAAATTCGGCTGTGCCGAATTTTTTGAAACCCTCCACCCGCGTCTTAACATCAATATTACACCCAATGTTGAGTACGGCTCTTTACAATTGTTGCGAATACTGAAATTTAATTCCGAATACCAAATAAATTTATAGTTAATTGTTTTTCTATTATAATTTCTCTTTTTGTAAAAAATAATGATCGTGTCTTCTATAGAAAGAATTAATTACTATTTGATTACTAGAGTTCCCTAAGTACTTCATAGAACACTAATAAAATTCATATAATACACAAAGTTGGATCCCTATTAGAATGATTTGAGACCTTAGAAGTTATATGATAATTCAAAGAAGAAATATTCAAATGGTTCCGGGCTAAAAATTATTAATATTAAAAATAAGCAAATTTTAAAATATTTTTATCTGAATTCGCTAGAAATATGTTAATTTAAGGATACATTTACTACAAAAAAAAAAAAAAAATACATAATGATAACGGGTAAGAAACTAAATATAAAAATTAAAACTTTTCATATTTAATTTTTAATTTTACACTTTTCGCTTTTCATTTTTCGTTTATAATTTTTAATCTTCACATTTCATTTTTAATTTTTCGTTTTTAATTTTTAATTTTTCATTTTTCATTATTAATTTTCCATTTTTAATTTTTAATTTTTAATTTTTAATTTTTAATTTTTAATTTTTAAATTTTTAATTTTTATTTTTTAATTTTTAATCTTTAATATTTAATTTTAAATTTTAAATTTTTAATTTTTATTTTTAATTTTTAATTCTTAATTTTTAATTTTTTATTTTTAATTTTTAATTTTTAATTTCAATTTTTAATTTTTAATTTTTAATTTTTAATTTTTAATTTTTAATTTTTAATTTTTAATTTTTAATTTTTAATTTTTAATTTTTAATTTTTAATTTTTAATTTTAATTTTTAATTTTTAATTTTTAATTTTTAATTTTTAATTTTTAATTAGGTATTTAATTTTTAATTTTTAATTTTTATATTTTAATTTTTAATTTTTAATTTTTAATTTTTAATTTTTAATTTTTAATTTTTAATTTTTAATTTTTAATTTTTAATTTTTAATTTTTAATTTTTAATTTTTAATTTTTAATTTTAATTTTTAATTTTTAATTTTTAATTTTTAATTTTTAATTTTTAATTTTTAATTTTTAATTTTTAATTTTTAATTTTTAATTTTAATTTTTAATTTTTAATTTTTAATTTTTAATTTTTAATTTTAATTTTTAATTTTTAATTTTTAATTTTTAATTTTTAATTTTTAATTTTTAATTTTTAATTTTTAATTTTTAATTTTTAATTTTTAATTTTTAATTTTTAATTTTTAATTTTTAATTTTTAATTTTTAATTTTTAATTTTTAATTTTTAATTTTTAATTTTTAATTTTTAATTTTTAATTTTTAATTTTTAATTTTTTAATTTTTAATTTTTAATTTTTAATTTTTAATTTTTAATTTTTAATTTTTAATTTTTAATTTTTAATTTTTAATTTTTAATTTTTTAATTTTTAATTTTTAATTTTTAATTTTTAATTTTTAATTTTTAATTTTTAATTTTTAATTTTTAATTTTTAATTTTTAATTTTAATTTTTATTAATTTTTAATTTTTAATTTTTAATTTTTAATTTTTAATTTTTAATTTTTAATTTTTAATTTTTAATTTTTAATTTTTAATTTTTAATTTTTAATTTTTAATTTTTTAATTTTTAATTTTTAATTTTTAATTTTTAATTTTTAATTTTTATTTTTAATTTTTAATTTTTAATTTTTAATTTTTAATTTTTAATTTTTATTTTTAATTTTTAATTTTTAATTTTTAATTTTTAATTTTTATTTTTAATTTTTAATTTTTAATTTTTAATTTTTAATTTTTAATTTTTAATTTTTAATTTTTAATTTTTAATTTTTAATTTTTAATTTTTAATTTTTAATTTTTAATTTTTAATTTTTAATTTTTAATTTTTAATTTTTAATTTTTAATTTTTAATTTTTAATTTTTAATTTTTAATTTTTAATTTTTAATTTTTAATTTTTAATTTTTAATTTTTAATTTTTAATTTTTTAATTTTTAATTTTTAATTTTTAATTTTTAATTTTTAATTTTTAATTTTTAATTTTTAATTTTTAATTTTTAATTTTTAATTTTTAATTTTTAATTTTTAATTTTTAATTTTTAATTTTTAATTTTTTAATTTTTTAATTTTTAATTTTTAATTTTTAATTTTTAATTTTTAATTTTTAATTTTTAATTTTTAATTTTTAATTTTTAATTTTTTAATTTTTAATTTTTAATTTTTAATTTTTAATTTTTAATTTTTAATTTTTAATTTTTAATTTTTAATTTTAATTTTTAATTTTTTAATTTTTAATTTTTAATTTTTAATTTTTAATTTTTAATTTTTAATTTTTAATTTTTAATTTTTAATTTTTAATTTTTAATTTTTAATTTTTAATTTTTTAATTTTAATTAATTTTTAATTTTTAATTTTAATTTTTAATTTTTAATTTTTAATTTTTAATTTTTAATTTTTAATTTTTAATTTTTAATTTTTAATTTTTAATTTTTAATTTTTAAATTTTTAATTTTTAATTTTTAATTTTTAATTTTAATTTTTAATTTTTAATTTTTAATTTTTAATTTTTAATTTTTAATTTTAATTTTTAATTTTTAATTTTTAATTTTTAATTTTTAATTTTTAATTTTTAATTTTAATTTTAAATTTTTAATTTTTAATTTTTAATTTTTAATTTTTAATTTTTATTTTAATTTTTAATTTTTAATTTTAATTTTTAATTTTTAATTTTTAATTTTTTAATTTTTAATTTTAATTTTTAATTTTTAATTTTTAATTTTTAATTTTTAATTTTTAATTTTTAATTTTTAATTTTTAATTTTTAATTTTTAATTTTTAATTTTTAATTTTTAATTTTTAATTTTTAATTTTTAATTTTTAATTTTTAATTTTTAATTTTTAATTTTTAATTTTTTAATTTTTAATTTTTAATTTTTAATTTTTAATTTTTAATTTTTAATTTTTAATTTTTAATTTTTAATTTTTAATTTTTAATTTTTAATTTTTAATTTTTAATTTATATTTAAATTTTAATTTTTAATTTTAATTTTTAATTTTTAATTTTAATTTTTTAATTTTTAATTTTTAATTTTTAATTTTTAATTTTTAATTTTTAATTTTTAATTTTTAATTTTTAATTTTTAATTTTTAATTTTTAATTTTTAATTTTTAATTTTTAATTTTTAATTTTTAATTTTTAATTTTTTAATTTTTAATTTTTTAATTTTTTAATTTTTAATTTTTAATTTTTATTTTTAATTTTTAATTTTTAATTTTTAATTTTTAATTTTTTAATTTTTAATTTTTAATTTTTAATTTTTAATTTTTAATTTTTAATTTTTAATTTTTAATTTTTAATTTTTAATTTTTAATTTTTAATTTTTAATTTTTAATTTTTAATTTTTTAATTTTTAATTTTTAATTTTTAATTTTTAATTTTTAATTTTTAATTTTTAATTTTTAATTTTTAATTTTTAATTTTTAATTTTTAATTTTTAATTTTTAATTTTTAATTTTTAATTTTTAATTTTTAATTTTAATTTTTAATTTTTAATTTTTAATTTTTAATTTTAATTTTAATTTTTAATTTTTAATTTTTAATTTTTAATTTTTAATTTTTAATTTTTAATTTTTTAATTTTTAATTTTTAATTTTTAATTTTTAATTTTTTTAATTTTTAATTTTTAATTTTTAATTTTTAATTTTTAATTTTTAATTTTTTAATTTTTAATTTTTAATTTTTAATTTTTAATTTTTTAATTTTTAATTTTTAATTTTTAATTTTTAATTTTAATTTTTAATTTTTAATTTTTAATTTTTAATTTTTAATTTTTAATTTTTAATTTTTAATTTTTAATTTTTAATTTTTAATTTTTAATTTTTAATTTTTAATTTTTAATTTTTAATTTTTAATTTTTAATTTTTAATTTTTAATTTTTAATTTTTAATTTTTAATTTTTAATTTTTAATTTTTAATTTTTAATTTTTAATTTTTAATTTTTAATTTTTTAATTTTTAATTTTTAATTTTTTAATTTTTAATTTTTAATTTTTAATTTTTAATTTTTAATTTTTAATTATTAATTTTTAATTTTTAATTTTTT